>CBVK0103062857.1:0-11251 GCA_900067695.1 Picea abies | reverse complement strand
ATACATATAGGAGCCAGCGGCATCCAAAACCCTAACCCAATGACCTGGATGAGTCCAGAACCCTAATTCCTTAACCGGAAATAGAAAACCATCGGCAAAAACCATGTGCCAAAAACCACCTAATATCATGTGGTCCCGGAAATATGTCGTCCCGGAAATATGTCGGCCCGACGATAATATGTCGGCTCGAAACCGGCAAAAATATGTCGGCCAAAAAAAAAAAATTCGGGGGTGCTGCCCCTGAACCCCCGCGCGGGGGGCTCCGCCCCCCTGCACCCCCCTGCGCGTCCGGTGCAGGGGCTCAGACACTACTACTCGTGCAAAGAATATAACACATACCCAACAGTTTAGACAGTAGAAGTATTTCTCACTTATAGATGTCTAGTTTTCCTAAGTTCAAGACAGTAGTGTCAAAACACAATAAGTGATCATTTTTGTGTGATATGATCGACATTTTTGTTGAGAATAAGTTAAAGAGTGTCATGAATGATATTTCCATTAAATGCACTCAAGTTAAAGAGGTGTATCTATGTTGCAATGAAAGAATCTTATTCAAGTTATTTAGTTGTCATGCAGATGTTAAGCTTCAGTTTTAAGGAGGGTCGAAATCCTCTGCAACATGGATAAATAAGCAGTTTTTGTATGGTTTTGGGGTTTCGATTTTGGTGAAAAATAGAAGTATCAGAAGGGTTGGACCTGCTCATATGATTGTAAATTTCTCTACCTAATGAATATATTTTGATTACAGTTGTGTTTTCTTACTCAAATCTGTATGTATTTAATCTTGTCTTGAATGCAAATTTTGCGATGTGTGCAATGTACTTTTCCTTATTCTTTCAGCCAATGTTTTAGTTTATCTTTTTGTTGATTATGCAACATGTTATTGATCTGTATTTATGAGAGGAACAAAATAAGTCACAAACTGAATACAATAACATAGAGATACGGAGAACAACAACAAATATCCAATGAACAATAAATTTTATTGAATAAATCAAATAGGTTGAAACTGTAAAACTGTAGAACTGAAAACAACTTACTCGAATGGTGGTAGCTATCTCTAAGAAGAGATGTGGTTGTTACACGCATCTGCCTAAGAAGAATGATTGCAATGAGGCTCCAAAATCCTTTTTAACATTACTCATGAATACCAAAACCATAGACATCCAAAAACCTAACCCTAGGAGATGAAACGCCAAAAGTTATGTGGGCCCTAATGGGTAAGTTGGTACCTCAACTTCTCGGGGTCGTAACTTTTGCATACGACCTCCATTTTAGGCGTGTGATGGCCTATTGGAAAGGTATTTTCGAGAACTACACATTATTCCCTCAAACTTTGACTCCACCTATAGTTTTCCTATGGAAAGCCAAAAAAAGCACTATTTAGGGCCCCAAAACTCCCATGGAAGTACAGAAAGGTGTACTAACATGAAAAAATAAAAATAAGCTAGTTGGATTAGGTGGGTGGCCACCAATCTCCACCTGACATATTTGTAGGGATTCAGACAACCCTGAAAGTGTAGAACCCACAATTACAAATAATTACAGAAGAATGTGTTGAACTAAAAATGTCAAAAGGAGCCAGTTGGAATAGGTGGGTGGCCACCAATATCCACCTAGATCATTCCTCCCCCCTTAGGAAGCTATGGTATCCATTGCATTGAGTTCCCCAATCAAGTGAGGAAATTTATTCTAAATTTGGCCATGGGTTAGCCATTGCCTTGGTGCATGAGTTGCCCTGCCTTGACAAGCCAATAAAGTTGGATCATCTGTCGGCGAGTGCCTTTCACCTGTGTGTCCACTATCTGATAAGTGGATGATTTTTCCATGCAATCAAGGTTGAGCTCTATTGGTTTCAATTGTTCTGCAATCTCTGAGGTATCCAATAATGGTGGAAAATATGGTCAAAGGAGGTCCACATTGAACATTGGGTGCAAGCCAAGGAAGGGGGGAGTGTTGAGATCAAAATAATTGTCTCCCACAAACTTGGTGATAGTGTAAGGCACATAGTGAAGTGCATGGAGCTTTTGATGGGGACCTATAACACGTTTTTTATGCAAATGTAATGATACCTTGTCTCCCACCTGAAACTTGTGTGGTACCCTGTGTTGATCATGGCACTGATTGAACTTATCATTGTCTTTGTGAAAAATCTCATGGGCCTATTGGAGGATGTGTTGAATCTACTCAATGAATCTGGTGGCTTTGTCGACCTTAGAATAAACATGGGAAGATTTTGTTTGTGTGGTTTCAAGAGGTAGTGCAACATTAATGGGACCCAAGGATTGGAATCCCAGCCCCACCTGAAATGGGATATGGTCGATGGAGATATGGAGAGCCATGTTGTAGGTCTGTTGAACATAGGGAAGACTCTCATCCCATATACACGGATTCTTAGAGTTATACATGCGTGGGATGTGAACAATCATCTGATTGACGACCTATGTTTGGCCATCGGTTTGAGGGTGGAGGGTAGTAAATTTTGTGATCTTGGTGTATAATAGTGACCAAAGATTCGACCAAAATGTGTTGATGAACCTATTGTCTTGATCAAATATGATAGTCTGTGGTATCCCAAAATGGACCCACACTCGTTCGAAGAAGAACTTGGCAGTATCTGTCAATGTGATGCTCTTCTTGCAGTCTATGAGAATGGCCATCTTTGGAAACCGATCAACCACCACAAATATGAAATCATTTCCTTTCTTGGTGGATGGAAGGCTAGACATGTAATCCATCGATATGGATTCCCAAGGCCTCTTGGGAGTAGGAAGAGGGGTGTATAAGCCTTGCTTCTTGATGGATGGCTTGGCAATGGCATAAGCAGTGCAAGATCTGATATACTTGCTGACGTCATGTTGAATTTTTGGCCAATAAAAATGTTTCTGTAGAACCGGCACAGTTTTCTCCATGTTAAAATGTCCTACCATTCGACTGTAGTGATCCTCCCAAATCAACTTTGATCACTCGCTTGCAGGAACACAGAGGTGTGTCAGATGGCATAATAGTTTGTCCTGAATGTGAAAATCAGTGACATTCACGCATGTAACCAAGCACTGATAGGTGGTGGAGAAGTCAGGATCTTGTTGATAAATTTGGGGCCACTCAAATGCCCTTTCCCACAGGACTGGAGCACGACAATGAGTGCATCCATGGGAGGTCGACTGAGGCAATCAACGACACAATTTGTGCTCCCTACCTTATACTTGATGTTGAGATGTAACTATTGCATGTATGTGGACCACTTCTGATGGAAGTTGTTTTGCAATTTCCCATGTGTTTGTATGAACTGTAGAGGCTTGTGATCAGTGTGGATGATTGTCACCTTTCCCAGAATGTAATGTTTCCATTGTCGGCAGGCTTGTACAATGGAATACATTTCCTTGTCATAGGTGGGGTATTTTCGGATAGTATCTGAGAGTGTCTCACTATGGTATGCTACTAAAAGACCATGTTGAGTGAGAACTATGCCTAAAATATAGTCGGATACATCAGTCTCAATCTTGAATGATTGTTTCAAATAAGGTAAGGAGAGTACTGGAGCTGAGCACAAGTGATGCTTCAAATCATCAAATGTTCGTTGTTGTGCCTTCCCCCATGCGAACTTTACCTTGCCACTACCCTTGGTCACTTTGTTGAGGACCCATGCAATGTGCGAGAATCCCAACATGAACTGTCGGTAGAAGTTGGTGTAGATTTTAACCTTGTACAATATTTACTACAAACAGATTTTCAGTAAAAGAACAAAAAAGATACAATGCAAAATACAAACATTGCAAAGAGATTTTTCCCATGGAAACCCAAACCGGTAAAACTAGCATATTATATATTCATTCATAGTGATACATTGTTTGCAATACAATATACATATAGGAGTCAGCAACATCTAAAACCCTAACCCAATGACCTGGATTAATCAACAAACCTAATTCCTTAACTGAAAATAGAAAACCATCGGCAAAAAACCATGTGCCGGAAAACCACCCAACAATGGACATGAAAGTCGAGGCAACAGGAAAAATAAGGAAAAAATGCGACATGTTTCTCGAGGCAAAAAAAAATCTTGGGGTCATTTCCCCCCGAACCCCCACGCGGGGGGATTTTGCACCCAGCTCAACGCAAACACTACTGCTCCTGCAAAGAATATAACACATACCCAACATTCTCCCACTTGTTATTTTCTTTGCATACAGGGGGTCACAGGGTTAAGTAGTCAACAATCCAAGGCATCAATGCTCATGGATCCTCTACATCAAGAGAAATTTCCAATGCTCACAGATTTTGTTAATGAATCTGCAACATTCTTCAAATTGTCCACCTTCATCAACAATACTTTCTTTTCTTCAACCATGTCTCTCACAAAGTGATATTTAATATCAATATTCTTTGTCTTTAAATGATAAGTCAATTTCTTCACCAAAAAAATTACACTCTGACTGTCACAATGTATCCTTACAGCCTGTTGTACTAACCCAAAACCTGAACACGATCTTTGTAACCATACTACTTCCTTACCTGCATGAGTGGTTTCCATGTATTCAGCTTTTGTAGTTGAAAGTGCCACTACAACCTATCTTTTGCTCATCCAACTTATTGCTCCTCCAAACAGGTTAAACACATACCCACTTGTAGATCTCTAGCCCAGTATACATCTATAAAGCCATGTATATCCAACACTCTTTCCAATCTCGGTCTTCCTTGGTAGTATAATCCATAGCTAGAAGTGCCACACAAATACCTAAAAACCCTTTTTATTGTTGTTCAATGCTCCTTCCCTAGTTTTGACATATACCTGCTCAAAACTATCACTGCATGTGCAATGTACGGTCTAGTATAGGCCATTGCATACATCAAACTACCAATTGCACTTGCATATGAAACATGAGACATGTCATCCTTCTCTTCTTGTGCCTTGGGACACTGATCCACATATAACTTTACACCAACAAGAATAAGAACCTTGATCGGTTTACATTTCTGCATATTAAACCTTTGTAATATTGTCTCAACATATTTTCTCTGATTTAACCAGAGTTTCCTCTTTTTCCGATCTCTTTTAATTTCCATGCCCAAAATGAAATTTGAAGCAACGAGATCCTTCATGTCAAATTTAGAGGACAACTGAGTTTTCACATCCTGGATAATCTTCTTGTTGTTTCCTATCAACAACATGTCATCCACATACAAGACTAAATAAATCAAATGATCACCAATTACTTTAAAATACACACAATGATCCTCTTTGCTTCTTGTGAATCCAAGTCCCAACATATAAGTATCAAATTTTTTATGCCACATCCTTGGTGATTGTTTCAAACCATACAGGGAATTTTTCAGCTTGCATATCGGCTCCTTCTTTCCCTTCACATCAAATCCTTTTGGCTTCTTCATATAGATTTCTTCTTCCAGATCCCCATGTAGGAATGTTGTCTTTATATCCATTTGTTCTACTTCAAAATAAAATGCAGCAACAACAGATAACATAAATATTATAGAGGTTAAGTTGGCAATAGGAGAAAAAATCTCACCAAAATCAATTCCCTCAACCTGGGAATAATCCTTTGCTACTAACCGAGCTTTGTATTTCTCCACTTTTCCTTCTGCATTCAACTTATTTTTAAATACCCATTTGCTTCCAATGGGATTCCTTCTAGTTGGCAACTCCACTAGATCACAAGACTCATTCTTATCCAAGGCTACCATTTCTTCATCCATGGCCTTTTTCCAGAGATTTCCATCATCTAAATCCATTGCCTCCCTGACATTTCTAGGATCATCATCAGTAATAGACAAAGTAAAATTTGAATGAAAATCAGATGGAGTATACCTTTCCAGTAGCCTTCTTTCTCAAACTGATCTCCTCAATACTGGAGTATGAGGATCTTCTTCTTATGATTCGTGTTCTTCTGTAGAGTCTGATTCATCATCCTCTAAATCAAACTCTATTTTCTATGGTTCTTCCTTACTTGGTAGGACTTCATGTTTAACAGTATTCTTCATTTCTCTAAATACCACATCTCGGCTATACACTACCTTCTTAGTTTTTGCGTTTCAAATCTTATAACCTTTGATACCATCTTTATATCCAATAAAGATACACTTTTCAGCCTTCTTATCTAGCTTACTCTTGTTTTTTTTTGGAACATGAACATATGCATCACAACCAAATACCTTGAGATGTGTGAGAGAAGGTTTCTTACCAGTGCATACCTCTTGTGGAGTCTTGTCATCCAGCATTGATGAGGGTGATCTATTGACCAGGTAACATGCAGTACCCACTGCCTCTGAACAGAATTCTTACCCTAACTCGGCACCACTAAGCATGCACCTTTCTTTTTCCATCAATGTCATGTTCATCCTTTCTGCAATTCCATTATGTTGAGGTGTATATGGAATAGTCTTATGTCTTTCTATACTGCACTTCTTACAAAATTCTTCAAATTCATTCTCGTAGAACTCTCTACCATTATCTGTCCTCGACACATTAACTCTTTTCTTTGTTTGATTATCAACAACAGCCTTAAACTCTTTAAACTTGTCATACTTGAGATTTCTTCCTGGGGAAATATATCCAAGTATTCTTCAAGAATTCATCTATAAATGAGACATAGTACACATATTTTCCCAATGATGGGACCGACACAAGTCCAAAAACATCACTGTGAACTAGCTGTAAAATTCCTTCTGCCCTCATTGCACCAGGGGGGAATCTTACCTGATTCTTCTTCCCATATACACAATGTTCATAGAAATCAAAATCCAGAGAGCAGTTAGTCATACATTCAACCATACCTTTACCATGTAGTAGTTGAAGACCCTTCTCTCTGATATGCCCCAATATTTGATGCCACGGCATAACATTTCTCCAGAGACTGTAGCAGTTCTTTCTTTTTCAACTCTAATATCAAGAACAATGGAACTATTACACCCATCACTAATTGTGCTTCCTTGCAGCTTACACAAAGTTCCAAACCGAACTCCCTTCAACAACACCATTGCTCCTCGAACCATCCTGTAGGTTTCCTTTTCAAATATTGTTTTTACCCCTACATCGTCCATTTTGCTTACAGAAATCAAATTTTTGGCCAATCCTGGGATGTGCAGAACACCAGATAGTGTTTTAATCCTTCCATCTATGAGCCTCAACTTTACTTTTCCTTGTCCTATGATTCTAGTTGTCGAATCATCACCTAAGAAAACATTACCTCCATCATACCTTTCATATTCATAGAACCACTCCCTATGGGGATTCATATGAAATGATGCACCTGAGTCAACCAACCATGCCTCATGATCTGCATGTGTGCTTGAAGAAGCCAAGTACACATCCCCTCCTTCTTCCTTGGAGGTCTTTTCTTTTGTAGAAGGAGATTTTTCAGATCCCTTTTTTTTCTCAACTTTGAATCTACATTGCTTCTTGTAGTGCCCTTCTTTTCCACATCTCCAACATAATTTTACAAAATTTCCAGGAGATTTAGATCTACCCTTAGACTTAGATCTCCCACTTGAAAACTTAGATCTATTTCTTTCCTGGGAGTGTCCTCTTGCAAATAATGTGTTTGTGCTCTGTCCTTCCATATTCTTTCATCTCATCTCCTCTGACAAAAGGGATGAGACCACTTCATCAAACTTCAAGGCAGTTGTATTACTACCTATGGTCACAAACATATTATCCCACGAGTCTGGTAAAGAACACAGTAAACTGATACACTTATCTTCATCTGAAATTTTAATCTCAACAGATACTAACTGACTTACCATAGTATTGAAGGCATTCAAATGCTCTGCCATCGAGTCTCCATCTCTCATCCTCAGGTTATACAACTTCTTTCTCGAGAATAATTTATTTACTAGGGACTTAGATTGATACAACTTCCCCAACTTATCCCATAAATCCTTGAATGTAGCTTCCTCCGACACATTCAGTATTATTGAATCTGAAAGACACAGTCTTATTATTCTTTTCGCCTTCTGATCCAACCTTTTCTAGTCATCTGCTAAAGTTCATGTAGGTGTGATACCTGGATCTACTGCAATCCATTGATCTCTTTCCACCAATAGATCTTCCATCTTGAGCTTCCACGGCTCAAAACTTTTCCCATTAAACTTCTTGATCTCCATTTTTGAATTTCTTTCCATTTCTTTTCATCTGAAAAATCAATACCACAGATCCCCCACTGTAACAAGGCTTATCACAGTCCCGAGCCAAACCCTTGACCACAAAGGCGTCCCCCTGAAGCCAAAAAAACTCTGATACCAAATGTAGATTTTAACCTTGTACAATATTTACTACAAACGTATTTTCATTAAAAGAACAGAAAAGATACAATGGAAAATACAAACAGTACACAAAGAGTTTTCCCCTAGAAACTCAATCAGGGAAAACCAGCATATTCCATATTCATTCATAGTGATACATTTTTTACAATACAATATACATATAGGAACCAGTGGCATCCAAAACCCTAACACAATGACCTGGATTAGTCAACAACCCTAATTCATTAACCGGAAATAGAAAACCATCAGCAAAAAACCATGTGCCAACCAACAATGGACACGAAAATCGAGGCAACACAAAAAATGAGGCAAAAATGTGACACGTTTCTCGAGGAAAAAAAATTCTCTGGAGCGCTTACCTCGAACCCCAGCGCAACGTAGACACTACTACTCCTACAAAGAATATAACACATACCCAACAGTTGGCAACTCCAAAGAATCTTTGAAGCTCTATTAGTGTGATCTGGGCTGACCAGTCACGGATGACTTGGATCTTAGTTGTATCCACATGTACCCCATGTTCATCAACAATGTAGGCCAAGTATTAGACCTTGTTCATGCCAAAGGAGAATTTTTCCAAGTTGGCATATAGCTTGTTCTGTCACAGAGTGCTCAAAACCTGTTGAATATGATGCATGTGCTCCTCCCAAGTTCTATTGAAGATGAGGATGTCACCCAGATATACCACCACAAAAGAGTTGGTGAAGGGTCTCAATACATCATCCATCAACCTCATGAAAGTTGTTGCTGCATTTTTTAGGCCAAAGGGCATGACCAGCCATTTGAAGAGACCTTCTTTAGATTTGAAAGTTGTCTTCCATACATCAGTCAGTTTGATGGGAACCTAGTGGTAGCCATACTTGAGGTCAATCTTGTTGAAGAACTTTCCCCCCTTGAGTTGGTCAAGAAGGTCATCAATTCAAGGAATTGGGTACCAGTTTCTGACTACGATTTTTTTTAATGCTCTATAATCAATGCAGATCTTCCAAGTCCCATCTTTCTTTTGCAACAGTACAATCGGGCTTCCGCAAGGGGAGGAGTTGGGTTTGATGTGCCCCTTTTGAAACAATTCTTGGATCTGACGCTTGATTTCGTCATTTTCCATCTATGAGCAATGATAAATTGTTCCATTAGGAAAATGTGAACCGGGGGTTAGATCAATTGGATGCTTGACTTGGCAGTGCGTCGGTACCCCGGTGGGTGAGGAGAAGATGTATCTGTACTCTTTCACTATTCTGTCCACTTGCTTTTGTTGCAAATAGAGGCTCTGTGTAGAGGTCACAGATGTGGTGGAGACCTTTTTCTTACTATGAGCATGGATCACAAAGAACACGAACTTCCCGGTCTATGAAATGACCTTACTACATTGCTTAGCAGAGATTAAAGAAATAGTGGTAGGCGATGCTACCTCTGGTATACTATACAATTGTCTACCCAAAGTAATAATAACACTACGGGGTCTAGACTCATACACAACATGTCGCTTCCAAAAATATGGTTTTTCTAAAATAACATCACAAACTTCAAGGGGAGAAAAATCACACAATACCTCATCTTTGAAGGGCTTGATTCTGTAGGGCAAACAGCATTGTTGGTTGACGTGGAGATCTCTTCCTTGGTGAAGCTAGATGATGGTGTAGGGTTGTGGGTGTAGTGTCATCGGCAATTCCAACCGCTTGATGACCTCTGTTGATATCAAGTTCTTCTGACTACTGCTATCAACAATGAAATGAAGTGGAGCCCTCTTTACCCACATATGTGAGTGAAAGAGGTATTCCCCTTCCTCTGGTTCTTCTGGTTCACTTGGATGGACTTTGGTGTTAGAAACAGTGGCACTGGGTTCAACATCGATAATCCACTTCCCTCCTTCTAGATTTGATTTGGATTCAAAATCTGCCTCTTACTCGGAATCTTTCAGCTCGGCCACCAGTGATTTCTTAGAGCAACATTCTTCGGTGTTGTGCCAAGGGATTTTATGGTATTCACACCACTTTCACATGTCCTTCTTGTTGGATCATGTTTTCATTGATGCCAAAGGATTGATGTCAAAGGAACAATGTCTTGTCATAGTATATTGAAGTAGTGATTGATGGATCATGTATTGACCTTGATTGATGGATCATGTATTGACCTTGATGTCAATGGATTGATGTCAAGAGGAATCATATTTGTATGCATGGATGAAGATGGATCAATGAGTTGTAGTTGGATTAATGTAAATATGACTCATTATTATCTTGTCATGGTTGTACAAATGGATGAACTCCAAAGTGGTCCCCTTCTGGTGAAATCCCTCACGGGAAGACACTTTGTGGTAAACTCCAAAGGTCATGGTTGTACAAATGGATGAACTCCAAAGTGGTCCCCTTATGGTGAAATCTCTCACGGGAAGACGCTTTGCAGTGAAAGCCCTCACGGGAAGACGCTTTGTGGTTGAGTTATACCAGTAGTATGGTTAGAGAACCCATGCTTAATTATGGAAAAATGAGATGAATATTAGTGAATTTGGCAGCGAAACTATCCTAGATGGATAGTTATTGTCAAGCCATTTCCGATGGTATGTGGAACATCACATAACTCCTCACAGTTTGAGAGTTATGGTATTACGAAGTTGGAAGACCCTCATATGTTGGCTTGAAGCCCCAAAATGTCAAAGAAGTCAAAGTGCTTGCAAAGAAGAGATTATTTAAATAATAAAGTGAAGTGACAAAATTGAAGAGGATTATTTAAATAATAACGTGAAGTAACAAAGTCAAAGAGGATTATTTAAATAATAAAGTGAAGTGGCAAAATCAAAGAGGATTATTTAAATAATAAAGTGAAGTGACAAAGTCAAAGAGGATTATTTAAATAATAAAGTGAAGTGACAAAGTCAAAGAGGATTATTCAAATAATAAAGTTAAGTGACAAAGTCAAAGAGTATTATTTAAATAATAAAGTGAAGTGACAAAGTCAAAGAGGATTATTTAAA
>CBVK0103062843.1:0-30005 GCA_900067695.1 Picea abies | reverse complement strand
CTTATGAGATTGTTGATATATTATTCAAGCATGTCTATACGCTCCATGGAATCTCTCCTCACATCATCAATGATAGAAATGTTGCTAATAGGGTACCCTTGATTTGGTAGGGATTTCCCAAGGGAAAGGAAACAATCGACATGAAAAGTCACTAGAAGGTCATGGAGCAGGTTGAGGCAGAAAAAGGTAATGGAAAGAATTAGGGACAAAACCTAACAAGGCGCTAAATTAGGTGCAATTTGATGATGGCAGGCATTAAATTAGGCACAATTTTCTCCCCATTTAGGGCCCCAAAATGATTACATTTTTTGCCAATAGTTGATGCTAATTGCACCCAATTTAGCACTGACTATTCAAACAAAACGAAAAAATAAAAATAAAATCCCGCGCCATGAATAAACTAAACACATACAATGTAAATAGGGCTTGGGCACTTTAAACAACATTCATACTTTTGAATTCAGAAGGAAGGATTACTTCAATCAATGACTCTGCAAAATGTGTTAAATAACAAGTGCCTAGTGCGCGGATAGAGACATGGTCAAAACTGATAGCCATGGAACTTATTGGGGGGTGTAGGGGGTGTATTCTTCTTTGAATAACTAGCACACGGAGGGAAGGGATTCCTCAGTGAAGAAAGAAGTTAGCATGAATTGATGAGGCATCAATTTTCTCTGTTCATTTCCTCATAATCCGCAAGGGGTAACTAGTGGAACCCTTGTATCTCCATGAAAGGAATAATTTATGTTTCCAATGATACACTAGACTCGAGCAAGGATTTGTTACCTGATCTTGGTTTGGATTCTTCAACATGTGATTTAGGTGCACTAGCCTCGACCCTAGCCTATTATTATGCTCCTGCTCCCGCTCTTGTCTTAACCCATGGAGCTAAAGGTCCCCCACCCCCCCCAAAAAAATCACCCAAATTTTGTTCTATTCATCCTTCCAAAACTCTAATCGTATATGTTTGACAAGTATATTTTCATACACACTGATTTAGCAAAATGACTACCCGATGATACATGTTAAAAACAAAGAAATACTACATTAGTTTTATCCCTTGAGGGGATGCTTCTTTAAGCCAACCTATTTCTCCATAACGTGCTTCATTGGATGCATATCCACATCTACCTATGACCCTACAATGCTCTCTCTTGAATATAAATTTGGGACACCTTTTATGCATAATGATGTGCCTCCTGTTAGCACCATGATTTTCATAGCTAAGGTTAGATGTTTGTCAACAATTTGCAAAGTCATGCCTATTCACACCCATATTGTTTTTATGCCTGACATCATCTAACATCTCCAAGGGTCAGTTTCAAAAGGAAGTTTATCATTTATTTGTTCCATTTCCATTTGCAACTACGCGCTGCAAAATTTGTTATGCGCTGCACAGAGCATTTCAATGGGCAAAGGATTCTATCGCGCAGTGGATTTTGTCGTGCAGTGGATTTCACCGCGCAGTGGATTTCATCGTGCATGCAATGTTGTCGCGCAGAGGATGTCATCGTGCAATGGATTTCGTCACGCAGTGGATGTTGTCGCGCATAGGATGTTGTCACGCAGAGGATGTCATTGTGCAGTGGATTTTTTCATGCAAAGGATTCTATCAGGCAAAGGATTTTGTCACGCAGAGGATGCTTTCACGTAGAGGATGCTTTCACATAGAGGATTTTCCTGCGTACAGGATACAGGTCACGTTGTGCAAATGACTGGTTTAGTGGTCAACTTAAAGATCACTTTATCACCAACTAGAGAGGAATTTTCAAAATCCCCGAGATTGTTTTGTTGAGGACAAACCAAATATTAAAACCCTCTTTTAGATTTGAAAAACATTTCGTATTTTGGGAGATTCAAAGGAATATTTGAGCCCTATTTTTCAGTTTTCATGATTTCCTGTTCAAGATATGTTTTTGTGACACGTATTCTGACCATCTGGAGATGAATTTCAAGAAACCGAGAGAGATTTTTATTTATAGCAATATTAACTACAAAAATCTCTCTTAGTTGTGAAAAATAGTTTATTATTAGTGATATATGATTTCATATTTAACGCTTAGTTTCCCATTTTGTTGTGCAATCCACTGCGTTTTTGTTGTAGGTTACTGTTGCGTAGCAGACTTGCTGTGTAGGGGTGACAGAGTGTCCATCTATGAACATGATGACTTATCACAACCATATGGTCGTATTTTGATCATGATCAATGATTGTAAAGAATATTTTGGTTACAATTATGATTTGGCAAAGTCGGGTTTTCTATTTTTAGTAAATCTGTTGAAGTTATTGTTCTCTTTCAAAGAAATCAGATCCATGATTCTAGGAGAGAGTAGTTCGACCCTAGCAGCCAAGGGTGACATTAGTTTTCTATACATGGGGATCATTTTCATGTAAAATGGGTTGGGTTGGAAAAACAATGTATATAGGGAATATTGATTGCAGTTTTTTTTATCTGATTAAAACTTAATAGAAAAGTCCCGAAGCTTTGATGGAAAGATTCTAACGGTGGCAGTCTAATGTATTGTATTCTATCTTTGCGTATGTGTTTTCATATTCTCTTTATATTCACATATGTAATTTCTTTCTAAATTAGAATGTGATTTCGAATCTAGAATTCACTACGCAGTGCTCTAGATTCGCGCCATTTAAACAAACTGTGTTTCTTCTAAGTTAACTCTGAATTCATCCCCATCGGTGTTTCGAGTTGCTTCATGTGATTTTATCTCACCACAATCAACGATTTTAAAATTAAAGAGTGTTTCTCATTTAGCCTTTATCCTCTCGAGTTCAGTCACTAAGTCATTTGTTTCTATCGTTTTCTTAAATAGACTCCATTGCCCAATGGTACTTTCTCTCTTGCTTGTCCTACCATCCCTTTTAAAACAAAAATAAACTTGTCTTATTGCAGAATTTGACCTATGTGCATTTATTGATGAAATATTTGAGTTATTACCAGTCATTAGACATATGAGAGAGCCCTCTCTGATTGTATAGGTTAGAATACAATCTAAATTTGGTTGAAACAATTACCTCATGGATTTCTTTGATACAACCCAAAGAAATTACCGAGTGTTAACACCTCCAAGGCTTCTTTCTTAACCTGAGAAGAGCAGGATTGCATAGGAAATGTTGGAGGCTAAATGTGAGAAACAATCCCATAAAATAAAGAGTGTAGAAAGTCCAATCATTTTTTCAATTCCTCATACCTCCCCTATGACGATGCATGAATTTAGAAAATTCCCTCTCCCTTTCCTGTTATGTCAATAGTTGAAGGGAATTATTGATTGCTTGTTGGTCTCAGATTTGTTTCTCCACCATGAATTCATACTCCTAGTCATCCTAGCATCTCAACCACCTCCTAAAAGAGTTTGACAATTCATATTGTGCCTCTAAGATACAGTGTTTGCATCCCCTTATTCCCCTCTATACATATGAAAATTCACACATAAAATAACATGCAGACTCACTATAGTTGTTGTACATGGTTAAGAAATCTACACAGACTGAAAACCCGCTAGACCTACAACCCGCTCTAATGATACATCCTTCCCCAGAACATAGAGAGGCTGGTTGTTTCGCAACTTCAAACTTTTTTGCTATCTCTTTGCCTTCTCTTGACCTCCGTATAGTCGGGGCTACCTATTTTCTATAGCTTTGAAGCAATATGGTTTTGTGACCAAAGGGTTAATGTTAGATATAGATCTAGGGTTTTTTGGGGTATGTTTCTCGTCGTCCAAGTTAATGGAGAAACCCTAGAATTTTCATGAACTTCATTATTATCAATCAAGAACTTCACAGATTCTCCCAATTCAATGTCAGATCCAGACTTCAATGACAACCACCTATCACTTTTACACACTAGAGATTGTACATATGTTTGTACATTTGATCTGGTTGAAAAATACCCTCTTTGGCCCACAAAGCATCTTCTTCCTACCAGTCAACATCCATAAGACTTTCCATGTCATCCATTGTGTATGCAATGTTATCATCTTAGACATTGGTAACATGGCATTATTAATTATGGACATGTTTGTTAATATGATAAATCACTCAAAAACCTAATTTAAATTCAATGTCGTTCTAAAACAAAACAAAACTCTCATTTAGTATAGACTCAAGACCCAAGGCTTCTGAAATTTCTTTCCAAGAATAGATCACACTCCATTCTATTTAATGTTTCTTGTGAATGGAACATAAACAATGTAGGGTTTATGAGTGGAAGAATCAAACCTATGGTCATATGGTTTACTTTTGTGTAACCCCTGTTGCACTCTCCACAGCGTGAATGGTGTGGCCTTGGTGGTAAATATTCGAAAGGCCGGAAAATTTGGTGGCAAAGTTGAAATATAGAGGGGAATTTTAAATGGGGATTTTTTTTATAGGGAACCAATTCTCCATTTTTGGATCTACATTTCTAGCATAGTATTTTCATATGGTTAAAATTCACTTTGTTTTGACTCGCCAATGTGATCAAATTGAATGACCACTCTACCTAATCAACTAGATCTATTTTCGAGAAGAGCTGAGCTCCACATAGAGGGCGAAGGGAAGGAGAGTATCATGAAATTTGAGATCTCTGCGTGTTTTCATGGTTCAATTTGTCCATTGAAATTAGTTTCTGATACTTCATCGATTCTGTCGATGTGCATTTTGTAGGGATTCGAAGGTTAAATATTGATATTTAAGTAAGATAAGTTCTGCAACTCCTGATTTTTTCTATGTTATCCTCAACACTCTGTTGATTTCGATAATATCCATTTTGAAAGGACTCACTAGTGGAATTGCAATAAATTATGAATATCAGGTATGCAAACCCTGCTCGTTTTTAATTTAATTTATTTTTTTATCGAGTCTTGCTCAACCGTGGTCGTGATTATCTCTTTTCATAATATCATCTTCCTGAATAATGCCACTTCCTTTTTGCTAAAGTTTTCTTTTCTGTAAATATTTTTATTCATGATATTGCACGCCTGAATAATGCCTAGATTTGTTTCCTTTTGCTGGAAAATGGTTGGCCTTTGAGCTACACTAGTTGCATTGTTCAAAGATATTGAACTCCTTCTTAAACAAATAATTTTGTATCCTTCTCTATTTTCATTCCAAAAATATCTGTTTTAACTTTAAAGATGTAGGTTTAATCTTGTTAGCTTCATCCCAAGGATTTTTGACAATTCTTAAATAAGTTGGAGAAACTTCAAACCTATACCCCAACGTGACTCAACCATTGTTGATGAGAATCAAATCAATGGTGAGAGTGACTTTGACCTTTCAATGATTCCTCTGTATACAACCAATCATGACCCTCCTTTTCTCAATCCAATGATGCAACTCATTCTGGAAGCATTTACTCACTCTTTAACTTACTATCGAAGTCATAGAGAGTTGAGTGTTGTGCACTAGGGTTTCCTTCAACTTTCATAGCAGGTTGGATCTAGATTCAATGATGAAATTAATCTTCCAGCTTGCTTTCAACATAGTGTGGAGAACTCTATACTCACTTCAATTTCAAATAGGAAATAACACCCTTCTGTTCCTCGATTTGATCACTGCAACCAATCTCAATATATAACCAATCGACTTAGGTTGTTAGACATAGCACACACATTTCTAGATAACATAGTGAGTTGTTGTGTTATTCAACATTAAGCATTAGTTTCATTCCACTCAATAACTCTTATCAAGTTATGATATATGCATCTATATATCTAAACACAGATCATATAAACCACAACTTGCAAATATAAAAACACGATGCTATGGATCAATATTGAAACTATATATTACAAGTTTATTTAATCAACCACAAAGATACTGCTCACAAAGAGAACTTTCTACATGGAACAGGAAATGGGTGAAGATTTTTTTTTTTCACATACAGAGTACACACTCTGTTTTCCTCTATTCTCCCCCCAAAAATCAACACTCTATATTACAAGCTACAAAATACATTCAAATCTCACCATCTTTCTATATCCATACAATCATAATCTATCAACAAATTGGAGAAATCGTTGGTCTAAATTTAGATAAAATCCCTCATTCTAGTTCTAAGAGACTCCAGAGCTTATTTTGGAAACAATATCCATTATTACACAAACTTAAAACTATTATTAAGGAACTAATTCCTATGTAAAACAAACTTAGTTAATTTGACTTTCTAGGAGTCAATACAACAGAACTTGAATGATGCCCCTGCATCAATGTTCCACCTTTCTCTGTCATGAACATTGAAATCGACATCTACTAGAAATGAGAAACAACTTTATAAATTTTCTAATTTCAATAAGATCCAATGATTCATTGAAAATTTTATGAAAATTTCCACACCAATGTTCAAATTTCTCACAAAAGATGTTAACTTTAATTGGACTAACTATTGTCAAAGTGCCTTTGAAACCTTGAAAGCTAAATTATCCGTGCAACAGTTCTTAGAGGACCCAATTGGGCCCTCCCATTTCATATATCTACTGATTCCTATGATATTGCAATAGGAGGGGTTTTAGGACAAAAATAAGACCAATAGTCTTATGTCATTTACTTTGTAAGTAAAAACTTGACTCCTACTGAGATGAACTATACAGTCACTTAAAAATAATTCTTAGCAGTCGTCCATGTCATTAATAAGTTTCACCATTATATTACATGTAATGATTTTTTTGTACATACATATCACTCTGCCATTAGATTTATCATGAACAAACCTATTACCAATGGTCGAGTAACTAGGTGGCTCCTTTTACTACAAGAATTCAATATTATTGTCATTCACCGACCAGGAAAAGAGAACTTAGTAGTTGACTTTTTCTCTCGCATTAATCATGAAGATAATATTGTTCCTGTTGATGATAGTTTCCCAGATGAGAATCTCTTTTCCATTTCTATAAACATTGCATGGTTTGCAGATACGAAAAATTACTTAGCCACTGGAAAATTACTAGCTCACTTGTCACCTCATGAAAAACATCGAATTATAACACAAAGTGTTAACTACTCATGGATTGTCCATGACCTTTTCTGTACGGGACCCAATTTGATCATTCAAATATGTGTTTGGGAATATGAGATAATGGATATCCTATAAAGTTTCCATGATGGTCCATGTGGTGGTCATTTTTATGATAAACGTACAACATACAAGGTTTTACATTCAGGATATTATTGGCCCAATATGGCATGCACACCAACACACCATCCCTTGGGTTGGTGTGCATGCCAAATTGGCATGAAAATCATCCCTATGGCTTCTATTCATGCCAAATTAGCATGCATAGTACCCCTATGGCTTCTGTGCATGCCAAATTAACATGCACACCAACCAATATGGCTGGTGTGCATGCCAATTTTGCATGCACACCAACCCAAGGGCTAGTGTCCTTTGATTGACATGCCATGCCTTGCCTTGACATGTCTTTCCTTACCTTTACATTCCATGCCTTTCCTTTCCTTGACATGCCATGCCTTGCCTTGACATGTCATGCCTAACCTTGTCATGCCTTGCCTTGACAAGCCATGCCTTCCCTTGACATGTCTTTCCTTTCCTTGACATGCCATTCCTTGCCTTGCCTTGACATGCCATGCGTTTCCTTTCCTTGACATGTCATGCCTTTCCATGCATTTCCTTACCTTGACATTCTATACCTTTCCTTAGCATGAAATGCATGCCTTTTCATGCCTTTCCATGCATTGCATTACCTTGATATGTCATGCGTTGCCTTGACATGGAATGACTTGCCATGCTTTGTCATGTATTGTTGTGTGTTGCCATGACTTGCCTTGAATTTCCATGCATTTCCTTTCCATGCATTCCCTTTCCTTTCCTTGTCATGCCTTGCCTTGACATGCCATGCCTTGTCTTTCCTTTCCATGCTTTGTCTTGCCTTACCATGACTTGCACTGCCATGCCTTTCCTTTCCATGCTCTCATTTGCCTTTCCTTTCCATTCCTTGCCTTGACATGTCATGCCCTGCCTTGAAATTCCTTGCCTTGCCTTGCATGCCTTTCCATGCCTTTCCCTGACATTCCTTGCCTTACCTTGAAATGCCATGTATTTCCTTGAAATGCCTTGCATTGACTTGAAATTCCATTGCCTTGAATTAACATTCCATGCCTTACCTTGACATGTTTTTACTTGCAACCATGATGCCCAAAATCACCTGACACAAGGGTTGTGAAAGTTGACCCCCTGTGTCGGATTTGCATTATGCCTCATTGAGAAAAATGCTAGTTCTAGAGATCCTCTAACAAACACTTTTACGGGTGACAAAATCATAAGAGACAGGTCCCCATAGCTAGAATCTTATTCCAGGAGTCCAAAAGAACTTATGGTTCATTGATCCAAGGCATGGTTTGTGTGTTATGGCATGTTGAAATTTGCCTCCTGAAGCCATTTAGGACATAATGACAATTTGGTTTGGGGGTACAAAATCAAAATCGGGAAACATAATTGAGTTCCATAATCTCTGAAAGGTCCATATGGCCAATTCCCATAGGACCATGATGCCCACAATCAATCGACACAAGGGTCTTCAAAGTTGACCCCCTATGTCAGATTTGCATTGTGCCTCACTAAGAAAAACTATAGTTCTGGAGATCCTCTAAGAAACACTTTTTCGGGCGACAAAATCATAGGAGAGGGTTCCCCCTAGCTAGAATCAGATGCCAGGATTCCAACAGAACCAATGATTCATCGAACTAAGGCACTGTTTGCATGTTATGTCGAGTTGCAACTTGCCTCCTGAAGCCATTTAGGGAGACAATGACAATTTGGTCCGGTGGCACAAAATCAGAACCAAGCGACATAACTGAGTTCGATAAGCTCTGGAAGGTCTGTATGGACAATGCCCATGCGAACACAATGCCCAAAATTGCTCGAGACATGGGTTGTGAAAGTCGACCCCCTGTGTCATATTTGCATTATGCCTCACTGAGAAAAACCCTAGTTTTGGAGATCCTCTAAAAAACACTTTTATAGGTGATGAAATCATAGGAGAGGGGTCCCCCTAGCTAGAATCTCGTGCTAGGGGTCCAATGGAACTAACGGTTCGTTGATCCGAGGCATGGTTTGCGTGTTATGGTATGTTTCAATTCACCTCCTAAATCCATTTAGGGACATAATGACAATTTGGTCTATGGGCACAAATCACAATCGGGCGACGTAATTGAGTTCTGTAAGCTTCAGAAGGTCCCTATGAAAAATGCCCATGGGACCATGATGCCCACAATCCCCCGACACAGTGGTCTTAAAATTTGACCCCTTGTGTCAGATTTTCATTGTGCCTCATTGAGAAAAACTCTAGTCCCAAAGATCCTCTAAGAAGCACTTTTTCGGGTGATGGAATCATAGGAGAGGGGTCCCCCTAGCCAGAATCCGGTGCCAGGAGTTCAACGGAATTGACGGTTCATCGATTTGAGGCATAGTTTGTGTTTTATGTTGAGTTGCAACTTTCCTCCTGAAGCCATTCAGGGGTCTGGTGGCACAACACCCAGTGACCATGGTGCTCTGGAAGGTCTGTATGGCCAACGCCCATGCAGCCATGTTGCTCACAATTGTCCGACACAGGGGTTGTGAAAGTTGACCACCTGTGCCAGATTTTCATTGTACCTCACTGAGAAAAACCCTAGTTCAGGAGATCCTATAAAAAACACTTTTATGGGCGAAAAATTCATACAAGAGGGGCCCCCCTAGTTGGAATCCCATACCAGGAGTCCAATAGAATTGACGGTTATTCAATCCGAGGCATGGTTTGCATGTTATGGCATGTTGCAATTTTCCTCCTGAAGCCATTCAAAGACACAATGAAAATTTGGAATTTTCCTCCTGAAGCCATTCAAAGACACAATGAAAATTTGGTATGGGGGTACAAAATCACAATCGAGTGATGTAACTGAGTTCCATAAGCTCTAGAAGGACCGTATGGCCAACTCCCATGGGACCACAATGCCCACAATCGCCCGACACATGGGTCTTGAAAGTTTACCCCATGTGTTGGATTTGCATTGTACCTCACTGAGCAAAACTCTAGTTTCATAGATCCTCTAAGAAACACTTTTCCAGGCAATGGAATCATAGGAGAGAGGTCCCCCAAGATGGAATATGGTGCCAGGAGTCAAATGGAATTGATGGTTCATCGATCCGAGGCACGGTTTGCATGTTATGCCGAGTTGCAACTTGCCTCCTGAAGCCATTCAGGGAGACAATGATAATTTGGTCTGGTTGTACAAAATCACAACCGAGCGACATAACTGAGTTCTGTAAGTTTCAAAAGGTCTGTATGGCCAATTCCCATGCAACCACGATGCCCACAATCAATCGACACCAGGGTTTTGAAAGTCAACCGCCTGTGTCGGATTTGCATTGTTCCTCACTAAAAAAAACCCTAGTTCTGGAGATCCTCTAACAAACACTTTTACAGGCGATGAAATCTCAATAGAGGGGTCTCCCTAGCTGGAATCCAGTGCCAAGAGTCCAACCAAAGTAATGATTTGTCGATCTGAGGCATGGTTTGCGTGTTATGGCATGTTGAAATTTACCTCATGAAGCCATTCAGGGACACAATGACAATTTGGTCTAGGGGTAAAAAATCACAGTCGAGTGACATAACTAAGTTTTGTAATCTCTGAAAGGTCCCTATGGAAAACACCCATGGGACCACGATACCCACAATTGCCCAACACAGGGGTATTCCATGTTGAACCCCTGTGCCAGATTTGCATTGTGCCTCACTACGAAAAACTCTAGTTCCGAAGATACTCTAAGAAACACTTTTCTGGGAAAAAAAATCATAGGAGAGGGCTCCCCTATCTGGAATTCAGTGCCAGGAGTCCAACAAAACTGATGGTTTGTCAATATGAGGTACGACTTGCGTGTTATGCCGAGTTACAACTTGCCTCCTGAAGCCATTCAGGGAGACAATGACAATTTGGTCCGGGGGCACAAAATCACAACTGGGTGACATAATTGAGTTTCTTATGCTCCGGAAGGACCGTATGGACAAATCTCGCGTGACCACAGTGCCCACAATCACATGACACGGGGGTTGTGAAAGTAGACCCCATGTGTCAGATTTTCATTGTGCCGCACTAAGAAAAACCCTAGTTCCAGAGATCCTCTAACAAACAATTTTATGGGCGATGAAATCACAAGAGAGGGGTCCCACTAGTTGGAATCTAGTGATAGGATTCCAATGGAATTGACGGTTCATCAATCCGATTCATGGTTTACATGTTATGGCGTGTTGCAATTCGCCTTGTGAAGCCATTCAAGGACACAATGACAATTTGATCTGGGGGTACAAAATCACAATCGGGTGACATAACTGAGTTCCATAAGCTCTGAAAGGTCTGTATGGCCAACTCCCACAAGACCACGATGCCCACAATATCCCGACACAGGGGTTTTGAAATTTTACCCCTTGTGTCGGATTTGCATTGTCCCTCACTGAGAAAAACTCTAGTTCCAGACATCCTCTAAGAAACACTTTTTCGGGTGATAGAATCATAGGAGAGGGATCCCCCTGGCTGGAAGTCGGTGCCATGAGTCCAATGAAACTGGTGTTTCATCAATCTAAGGCACGATTTGCGTGTTATGCTGAGTTGCAACTCACCTCCTGAATCCATTCAGGGAGACAATGACAATTTGTTCCGGGGGAAAAAAATGACAATCAGGTGACATAACTGAGTTCCGTAAGCTCTGGAAGGTCCATATGGCCAATTCCCATGCAACCACGGTGCCCACAATCGCCCAACACAGGGTTTGTGAAATTCGACCCCCTGTGATGGATTTTCATTGTGCCTCACTGAGGTATTTGGACTTTGTTACACTTGCATGAACCATTTCTTGAGTTTTTTGAGGTGGTTACTAGTTTGTTGGAGCCACACATGCTAGTTTGTTGCAACATTTATGGGAGTTCTCTCTCTCTCCTTGACTCATTTACCTACAAGTTGAGTTAGTTGGAGTTGTTTACGACATGATATATTATTTTATTTGCTACACTTGAGTTTGTTATGTCCCTTGAGGCTGTGGGATGAAGTATCATATGTCCCTAACCAATGTGACATGACATTCCTTGACAATGTGGGATGATGTCTAGACTTGACATGCATGCACAACAACCCTATTAGTTGTTTTGCATGCCAAATTGGAATTCAAAACAACCAATAGGGTTGTTATGCATGTCAATTTGGAATGCACAAAAACCCTAAAGAAACCCTTATTTTTGTGTGTTTATGGGTCTTGAGGGAGCTAGGGTGTTTCAATATATAAAAGGTTAAAGAAGGTCGGTGAAATTGGTGTGTTGGGTAAGGATAGTAGGGCTACTTATTTCTAAGGATAATATATCTCAAACTTGATAACTATTCCTAGAGACTAAATTCTATATACTAAAGATACAACTCTATATCTTATCTTATCTAACGACTAAAACTATATAAACAAGGACTTCCTCTTAAGAGATCCAAATAAGACTACCTAAATACTAAAGAATTATTCTTAACTCTCAAGGGCTATAAACAACAACCTAAACCCCTCTTCTTATCTTAATACTAATAAAATAGAAAACCAACTCTTAATACTTAGTATTCATACTTCCACCAACTTTTTATTATTCTTATTCCACTTTGTACTTGAAAATTCTATACCTAAAGAGGCTAAAAGAGATCCTTCCAACTTCTGATCCCTTTTTCTTTGCAACTAAAAGGAGAAAGCAAAGAGAAATGCTCTGAAGGAAGGGTTGTTTCATGGTGTTTCCTTGTTATAAAAGCTCGTGTCTTATGATATCCCAAATAATTCCTATAGTAAAGAAAGAATCCCATGATGATTCTCAACCAATGTGAACTGTGAGTATTCTCTAGGAGTTTGAGGAAGCTTGTTACATGTTCCAAGTTTATGACTTAACACCCCACCAAAATAATAATATAGTAGCCTATCTATGTATGAGTTGTGGTTGTTTTTGTTATTCCCTTGTTCAATATGTGGTTTTGCTTCTATTTTGGTGGTTGGTTCCTTGATTCAAGAGGTGATTGAAGGCCAGTGCAACAAAAACCAAATTAGCATGCACAACAACCAATAGGGCTATTGTCCATGCCAATTTGGCATGCACAACAACCATAGGGCTGCTATGCATGCCAAATTGGCTGATGTGTGGCTGTTGTGCATGCCAAATTAGGTTGTTGTGCATGCCAATTTGGCATGCACAACAACCCTAGGGAATGGTTGTTGTGCATGCCAATTTGGAATGCACAACAACCTATATCATTGATTAGGGATAACATGTGTATTGATCAACTTACAAGAATGTGATAAGATGAATTGATTAGAGAGATACCATAATTGTAAGCAAGTACTGATAGAGATAGAATACATATTATTAGATAGGGATAATACTTAACCAATATCATTATAAGCAATACTATTACCCTAATCATATTCTAGAACATTGTGGTATATTTATATTCATAGTAACTTCATTGTTATAATTAGGTATATGCTTACATTAGTATAAATATCTAAGCTAGTATGTATCCCATTGATTAGGTCTAAGCTAATACAGGTTCAATCTTGTAATCGTTACATTATGCACAACATAGCCCAACTTGATCACATGAACTAAGACCATTGGTATTCTAATCACACTACTTATGTGATAGTTATGATTACTAATCTCTACTAGTCTCTGGCTTCAACAAGGTCATCTAGCAATGAAACTAAGATAATCCCATTGTTGTAATACGACAAGTAATGGTTCTGTTATCAATAGTTCAAGACCTAGAGTGAAATTTCGCACTAGCCAGTTGGTTGTTTTATCACGTTGTTGTCACTTTATTTATGTGGCTTTCAAAGAAGGAGTTAAAAAAAAATTGTAGCCTTTATGGAACAGTTTTGTCCTGTGGACACTTAGCTACTAGGCTTATTAGCTCTTTTTGCTCGTATTTGTGTTGGCTCTTTATTAGCTATTTTTGTTCATGCTTGTGGTGCTTTGTTGGTATAAAATGCTCTGTACTTACACATTTTATTAATATATATGAGGAAGAACTTTGTTCAAGAAAAAAGGTTGGATGATGGGGAAAAATGGCTCTCCAAGTTCTCTATATATACCACTCTATGTGAACATGTGCACAGTATCAGAGCTCAATAAGTATGTAGGGAGGATGCTATTATGTGGGCCCACTTGGAGGTTGATCCATCTCACCACTTTTTATTTAAAATTGTTCATTTTCTTATGAGTATCCCTTATCTTTTCTCCAGGGATGATTTTAGGGGCTAAATTTCGCTCATGGGCTAATTTTCCATGTTTTTTCCCAAAAAACGATTCGCTATTCTAAAAATGATTCACCCAAATTCTATAGGATAAAAATATTTTCACTTAAAAATCACCAAAATTTTATACAAACTATATAAAATCCTTATAAATTTGAATATATTTACAAAAATGTCACCAAACATTTATAGTTGGCATATGAAGGATTAGTAATATTCGCCAAGGTTTCTACATTTTAAAATAATTTTCCATCCTCAAAATATTCCTTTCTTTTGTCCAGAAGTAGACTATGGTTTGGTGTGTTAAAGAAACATAACAATGTCCCTGTCATTGATATTGCTATGTATGGCCATAACATATGGTGTTAATGTTCATTTTTCTACTTTGCAAAAAATAATGTAGAGCATATGCATACAATGGTCTAGTATACAATCTTCTTCCAAAAGGAAAAATTGACATCATGGAAAGGCTATGTAAACAAAAAGGCATATTTTGGGTGGACTAGTATCTTCTTCCAATATATGAAACACCAAACGAAATGTTGTTGTCAGTCTCTCCAGACAGACCTGCACCTAATTGGAAAAGGGAAAGGAGAATATAAATGATTGATATACCAACAACGACAGTGGTAGGGTATCCAATTGAGGAACCCAATCCTATTGAAAGCATCCCATTTTCTACTGTGAATGACTTTGATGCATGCATAGATGAATGAGAAATCAGTTGCATGTGTATGACATCTTGATCTTAATGCTATTTATTTTTGCATATTAATAAAGAGGATGTTGTTTCTTAGTGTCTTGATAGTTTGGTAGGATTTTGTTTGTTCTTGGGATTTTTATAGGTATAAGTGTTTTAATCCATGGGTTTTTTTTCATGTTAATATGTTTATTTATATTTATCTTATGCTTTATAATAAATGATATGAAACAAATACATTTTCAATGATTGGAGACTATTCTCAATTTTGGATCCTTGATTATGGATGTGCATTAGTTGGTGAACTGTTCTCTCTATTGTTTTATTTGTGAGTGCATTTTGTTCATCCTGGTACTAATTGTTGAATTGTTTCACTCTCGAAGAGAGTTGGGAGACTCCTATCCAGGTTCATTTATGAAAACACAAGGGACTATTCTCACTATTATTGGTTTCATATTTTGGATCTTGTTCTTTACTCTTCAAATTAGGGTTTAGTCCAACTCATTTCATATTGCATTCATAGGTTGCATATTAGTTACATTTCATTTCATTTATACATGTTTGTTCATTTATTCCTAGGTTTAGTACATTGTTTGTCCCTGTGGCCATTGTGCATGCCAAATTGGCATGCAAAACAACCACAGTGGCAGTTGTGCATGTTAATCAGTTCCATATCTAAGCATCACAAATCAGAGCTCTACATTATTGCTTACCATTCTAAATCTACAAATTCTTCCAACTACTACAAATCTAAGTAAGTGTCTTGGGTAGCCTGGTCTAAACTCTTAGAGAGAATTTCTATCTACTATGGTTGCATCATGTAGCTCAGTGAGTTTATCATCCACAACCTAGATCTCCTAAAATTTATCTCTCTTCTCCAAAGGATTGTTGAGTGCTTGTTAGCTTGAGCCTCATTATTCAACTATTTAATCTCTCTCTTAAATCCTCAATGGGTTTTTCCTAGTGTTGAAGCAATATCAACCCACGTTCTTACTCCTTGAGGAAAGGATAACATTATTTGTGGCTCAATTCTTCTTGCTAAAACTCGTGCCCAAACTAATGTGGATGGGCCTCCAGTCTTTCTTAGTGATTCTATAGGATTTGATATCATTGAGCATACGAAAAGGGTTTATAACATCAAAACACATATGTCTATGGAAGAATCATAAGTCTCAACAAATTAGCATGACTCTATATATGAAAAATAAGAATCTTTTGTGGCACAATATGTGGAAATGCATCCCTGATCTGATTATAAAGGGTTTATCTATGGAGAATTTGTAAAATTATATCTTTGATCTACTAATGGGGGGTCTTGCTCGATGTTTTTTCAAAACCACGAGCCCATAATGGACATGTATCATTGAGATCATGGGATTGTTTGTTGGGAAGCATACATGGATGGGTATCATTGCAAATCCTGAAATGGTATTAAATAAAAAGAGCAAGATATGATTTATAATAAGCCTAAGGTGTCAAATAAGGTAATTGGTTCGAAGATTCTTCAGATAAGAATAGAGTTTTCTAGTGGGAATAATAACATTGAAAATAACAATGCACTTTGGCATATCTTCTAGAGAGAAAATGTGCCAATCATGAATTTAGATGCACTGAAGATGTGGTTCATCTTACTCATGATCATATTAATTTCCTAAGAGAAAAACAATATTCTACTATTGAGGGCCTAAGTGAAAGGGTTGATAATTCTACACTGTATCACTACTTTTAGTTAGAGTGGAATAATTCCAAGTTGAATAATCAAATGAATCTTTTTGGCTTCAAGGCCAAGCAGTTAGCCTTCCACCACCATAGGTCTATTAAGGTTCATGGAAGCATAATTGACTCAGGAGTTAGAAGGGAATAGTTCAATGTACTATCCATTATCAAGGACCCTACACATATTGATTTGAGAACAAATCTATTTATCAAAAAGATTGAGAATAAGTTGTATGCTATGACTAGAAATGATAATAAAATCCAAGATAAAAACATTGCACTAGATGAGGTCATAATCATCATTGGAATACATCAGCCTATAATACGTATGAAGGACCTTACACCCATTATTCTTCAAACTATTTTTTGTGATAGAATTTATAGGATGCATGAAGCTATAGATTTATCCCTTAACAACAATGTTGGGACACAAGTAGTAAATGATATTCTTCTTAATATTTTGGGACAAAATTGGCATTTATGATGTCTTTACAAATTTTGTAAAGTATTCCCTATATGCTACAGGAAAGATGGTAACAATCCTTGCAGATTTCAAAACCAAAATATTGTCATGTCTTTACAACCTATGGGACCAGTGTAAACCCACATATAACATCCTCCCTGTGCCAAATAATCAACTATATGGTTAAGTCCTCAAATACAAATTTCAGCAAGAGGAACTGAAGTAGAATTATGCACTCTAAGGTAGAAGAAAAGGAAGGAGAAATCTCATTTCTATTAGAAATATAGGAAGACATGTCATGGTTGTATAGTGACTATAACATCCCTCTCCAATGGTGGATTGAAAAATATTGTAGCAAACCATGTTCATTTGTGCATATATTGGAAGACACTTTTTATATGCAGGTACCCAATCCCATGCTTAGCCCAAAAGTAATGGATATTCCAGCTGATGAACATTGGAGTTTGAATGTTGCTTTGTTTTCAATGTTGACCAAACACAAAGGAAATGGTCATTATATTGATGAGGTGCTAAGGTCATTGCATTCTCTCTCGGATTTCGCCTAGTACCAACATCTTTCACATGTAACAATAGGGTAGGAAAGGAATAAGCTCCCTTAAGCATTATAGTATCATTAATAAGCTCCCTTGATCATTAGACTTGATTTAATGTGTTTTAGGAATTCCTAGCTTATTCCTTGCATTGTAAAAGCCATATTTTAATGTAAGTGTGATTTTTTTTTGGATGTGGATATCATTCTCATATGTACATGAAGATATTTTGAGTATCTCATGCACTCCCAAGAAGAGCACATGTCCCCAAGTTGCAACCAATTGTTATCCCTTATTTTTCACATGGGTAATACCAATGAATGTCTCCACTTTAACTTGTAGTAGTTTCACCTTATCATTTTAGGGTGTCCATTGATGTCATTATTTCCCTCTTGATGTTTGACTAATTAGTGATTGATGGGTGTAATTTGACACTATACTTGGTTAAAACATTGAGTTGTGTTCTTACCTATCCCATCTACTGTACCAATGGCTCTATACTCTCCACTAAGGATTTTACTTGAGAATCTCCTTGTGTGTGTTCTAAATGTAGTTCACTCTAAAGGTTAGTTTCTCGAACATATAATCTATAATAGGATTCCTACAACCTATCCAATAACATCAATAGAAGTTTCCATTTACTTATACCATTGACCTCTAAGCTTGTTTCTTGTATTATTGGCCACATGAGCATGATTTTGCATAGACCTATTCAAGTTGATCTACCACTGTTGGAATTTTTTCCCTTAAATTATATATTTTGTTTTCAACATGGCCTAACTAATTTTGGGAAATATGCAAGTCACTTTATATATATAAGTTGAGTTGCATTGCTCTAATGAGCCCGTTGACAATTTCCATGCCCAAAGCCTTGTGTGTCGTTATCAATTATTTTGAATATTACATGAATGTCTATATATTGTGAGGTTGTGGAGTATAGCACCACCAAGGGGTTTATGTGTGATAGAAGTTTATTGTTTTGCATTGAAGTCTCTATGTGATTGTGTGCACCTCTTGTTTCATCCTCTCTCCTTGTGGTGCCTAACTACAACAACATTGTAGATGCTCTCCTAGGTATCTATTGTGATAAATTGCATGATGTCATAGTTTTTTTGGATCTTATTATGTATGTATTCAACATAATTAGTATTGTTTGTGAGCATCTCAATTGTTTCCATTGATGTGGCATAGTTAAGTGTTTACTCAGTTCACACCTTCTATATGCATGGTGTCCTCTATTTCTCTCAGGTGTTCATGTCCCATTTCTATGTTGGAAACTCTATCATCTCTTTGATATGGTTGTGTATTTATCCATGATTCCTTCTCAAGCTCTTTGTTGTGTCTTCCACCTAACTTCTTTGTTTCCTCACCTACATTTTTGGTGTAATTGGCAACTTGATGTAGCCTACATCATAGCTTCTATGGACTCTTGCATCTCCCATAAAACTATCGTACTAGTGGGTTTAATTTATTTCTTATCATCATAAAACATATTGAATAATGTGTTAAATTGGTTGTTTGAGTTTCATGCAAAACTTGCAAGCCCCGCAACATCGTTGATAGACTAGGGACCTTGGGAAACTAGTTCGTTATTTTCATTGTCTTCTTAAGTGCATGGGTACATGTATTCTTGGTAATGGGACCACTGATGATTAATTATACTATTTTATGATTCCTTTAGTGACCTATTTTCTTTCATAAGTTTTGTTTTTCCTTTTAAGTATGTCCAACATCTTGAAGGGTGATTACAATGACTTGGTGACCCCTATTGTCTATCCTTTATCATTTTGAAGCATGGCCAAAGCTTCACTTTCCTTTTAACTTGTGCATTCTACCTTGGTTTATTTATTTCAAGGTTTGATGACTTAGTCCTTATGTGGTGCATGGAGCATATCAAGTAAAGGCATGGAATGTCAAGGCAAGGCATGGCATGGAAAGGTAAGGCATGGCATGTCAAGGAAAGGAAAGGCATGGCATGTCAATGCAAGGAAAGACATGTCAAGGCAAGGCATGGCTTGTCAAGGAAAGGAATGGAAAGGCTAGGCATGGCATGCCAAGGAAATGAATGGAATGTCAAGTAAAGGCAAGGCATGGCATGCCAAGGAAAGGCATGTCAATGCAAGGCATGACATGTCAAGGCAAGACTAGGCATATCATTTTTTTATGATCTTTACTAACATTTATTATATTTGTTGAATGTTTTACATCATTGTAATGACATCTCAACTGTAACTTATTTGATATTTTATTATCATATGTACACTTTGGTATGATGTAATATGATTATGGTTTCATTTCATATGTTGTGATATTAGATATGTAACCAAGAAATTAATTATTGCATGAAATAAATAATAACTTTTCATTCGAAATGTTTGTTTTCGTAGAACAAGGATCTTCCATAAGATCTGGATCATCCTCAACAAATAGATCCATATCATGATGTTGGGTTTGATGCTGAGATGGAAGATGATGCCCATGATGACATATACATATGACAATGATGCCATTACCGATGCATATGATGATGATGACAATCATGATGATCATGATCATAATGGTGATGATGATTTTGAGGCAGTTGCTGGTAGCAGCCAATGATATTCATGATCATATAAACTGCATCATGGATCATTTTTGATATATTTTTATAAGGCATCTTTTCATGGTTACTATCATATGTATCATTTTCACGGCCTCCAGTACCAATTATTGATTTGTATCATTTTGACATGTTTCATGTTGACTTATATCGTTTGGACATGACGTATCATATTGACTTGTATCATTTTGTCTTACATAATTTATCATTTTTATTTATATCATTTGTACATGATGTATCATTTTGACTTATGTCGACTATTGGACATGTATCATTTTCATATGAGATTGATCTACTGGAATATATATTTGACTTTCATTTTTTTTAGTTATATATGATAATGATCTTATCAGTATTTACTCGTCAATTTTTATATATTGAAAGTGGTTGATGATTTTTGGATGCATATTTATTACATAAGATGGTTTTGATTTACTACTCATGATGGATGTTGTCAAATTCACTTAAATTATAGATATTTGACTCACTTGTTTTAATTATAGATGGTGATCATGTTATAATAATTTTCTTGTTATTTTATATATACTGGATGTTGTAGATTCTATTTTGATGGAGATTTAATAAGTATAATGATGTTGTTAATTTGTATGGATGTCTGTTTCCCTAAAAAATTATTTATAAATGTTATCCTATAAAATATTTCAAATGCATTTATATGACTTGCTGTATAATCATATAAGTTATTTAAGAGACATGATATATTTAACTAATTAAATTGAAATAAAACATATTAAATTAATAATTGTAAGCAAAACAATAAGCATTTTTGGAAGAAAGAAAGGAAGAAACAATGGAAGCCAAATTGGAAGCCACACCAGAAGAAAAAATGGAAGCAAAACCAAAACCAAAATGGGAAGAAAAACTAGAAGAAAAACTAGATGTAAAACTGGAAGCCAAACCAGAAGCCAAACTGGAAGAAAAATTGGAAGCAAAATTGGAAGCCAAAATGGAAGAAAAATTGGAAGGCATATCAGAAGAAAAACTGGAAGCAACACTTGGTTCTATTCCTAGCACCAAACTGGAAGAAAAATTTGAAGCCATATCAAAAAAAAAACTGGACGTAAAACAAGAATCCAAACCAGACGCAAAAATGGAAGCAAAATTGGAAGGCATATCAAAAGAAAAATTGGGAGAGACACTTGGCACTAAACCTGGCACTAATTCTGGCGCTAATCCTGGAGATAAAATTGGCACTAATTCTGGTGCTAATCCTGGCACTATTCCTGGCATTAAAATGAGCACTAATTCCAACGCTAATCCTGGCGCTAAATCTGGTGTTATTCCTGGTGCTAAATCTGGGGCTATTCCTAGAACTAATCATGGCGCTATTCCTGGTGTTATTTTTTTGGCGCTAAATCTGGCATGAAATTTGGCACTAATTCCAGTGCTAAATTTGGTGCAATTATAAAAAGTCCATATTGCGCCAAAAAAGGTGTTCGATTCATGGATTAAAATACACTAAATTCTTGTGTTATTATAGGTGCTAATTGTTTGTTCTGTTGTAGTGATTGTTGTCCTAGGTCTGTGAATGAAAGTTCGGGAATCTCTTGTTTTAGCAAAGAATACAACAAGTGGGAGAATGTTGGGTTGTTATATTCATTACAGTGAAAGTATATTTGAGGTGAATCGAATGATGGTCGAAGGTCGAAGGTCGAGTTGGATTGACAATAGTCAAGGTCGAGGTGGATCGACAATAAGTCAAAGGTCGAGGGAGTCGACCATGTAAATTCAAAGTCGAAGATATTGGCGACAAGTCAACCTAAAAGAGGTTGAAGTGCGAGCATGAGATGACCAACTAGAGACTGAATGAAGGCTGACTGACAATTCGACTTGGAGTTGACTATAACAAAATTCTGGGATTTGCAGGATTTGTAGCCAATGATATACATGGATCTGGAACCATTTTTGGGAACCAATATTTAGGGTTTTTTCTGTTGTAAATCCTATAAAGAGGCGTGTTGTAAGGCCATAAAGGATAATGCATGTTAATGAAAAATAACCAGTCTTTAGATGTAGGTTAGTGTTCATGCATATGTAAGCCAGATTGGATACAAGGTTGTTCTTGCATAGGAAAGAGGGTAAGATGTCTATTTTGACTTAGGTGTGGAACAAGGTTAGACATGTAACCTTTTATTAAGATTGAATAAGACAACAAGAGAGAAGAATGCTTAAATGAATGATGGTTTTCCCGGTTAAGGGTTTTCAGGGTAAAATATCGGTGCACTATGTAATTGTTTGTGTCATTCGCGTTCTTGATTAAATTCTTCTTCTATTCTGCTAGGATTAGTGTGGAAGTTTCTTTCATTTCTTGAAAAAAGGATGAAAGACAAAGGCTAAAATGACATCATTGATGTATTTCCAATCGATTTTGATCAACATTCCTAGGGATTGTTTTTTTTTAAGGAGTGGACCACCTCATGGACTAGGATAATGCTATCCAAAATTTTTCAACCTTCCACATAGTTTGACTACTCAGGGGAAATTGGGAGAGGCATGAGCGGTTTGAGGTATGAGGATATGGATTTATTTATGGTTTTATAGATAAAATTACATAAGGCTATAAGTCATAATTTATTGGGGTCAATCACTTTCTCCTCCGTGGAGATCAAGGCCAAAAAGGTTGCATTGAGAGCGGGAAGGACACCATAGATTCTCTGATATTATACAACAAGAGCCCAAACATCATGCTTTACCACTGGCCAACAATGGTGAAATAAATCTAAGGTGAAGCCAACTAGACTCGGTGACTTCCCCGGGGACATATTCATGACAACTGCTTCAACTTCATCCAAGAATATGGGTCACATAAGACAAGCATTGTGGTCAACAATGATCAATCTGGGAATGTGACAGGTATTGGATTGGATAGTGCAAGATCGGTCCTACTAGGTTTCTGTTAACAAAAACTGGAATAAGGAGACCAACTCCTTCTCTATATCCTTATGGGAGGTGAGTTTGTTACCTTGAGCACAAGTTAATTGAGTAATGTGATTAGCATGTCATCATTGAATCATTGATTTGTGGAATAATTTGTTGTTGCGCTCCCCCTCCTTAAGCCATTAAACACAACATTTATGCCTCCATAAAGTCTCCTCCTGACACCATCTTTCCTTGATTTTGGAAGAGAGTTCCATTTCTTGTTGGGCGACATCCTATGACCATCTGTGGTGAATGATTTGTTGTTGGAGATCATTCATATTGGTTTCCAATTGTTTATGGGCTTGAAAGATGTTACCAAAAAACAATTTGTTCCTAGATTTGAGAGGTTTCTTGAAATTTTTAAGACGGTGCTGGAAGAAGTACATTATGGATCCATGCATCACCCTGAATTCAACACACCATTTCTAAATTCTACTTTGAAATCTTAGATGAGAGAGACACAAATTTTCAAATTTGAAAGGCCTCTGACAGATGGTTGTATGTATGATAGCTGGAAGCTGACGTAAGAAGGTTGACTGTGTGCTGATGTTGCGCTGATTGTACAACAGATGGGCCAGTAAGAGCATGAAACATGGACCAATGGGATGGTGCCATATGGAACTATAAATTTTCCCAATATGGCCTTATCCAAAAAATTGGTTGGCTCAGAAGGGAATCAAACCCTTGACCTTCAGTTCATCAGTTCAATGAATAACCACTATGGCACGTGGGTAAATTAACTGGCATATGAAATATTCTCCATTTAAAGTTTGTTGTTTATAAAAAATAAACCAAAAATGGAGGTCCGCGGGGATTGAACCCATGACCTCTATAGGAATATTCTAATGTTTTAAGCATATGCTTCGAGAATTGCGCCAATATTACGACTTGTTTAAATCCATAGGAATATTTGTATTTATGTTTAAATAAATTCCCATGTGAGCATATATGGGTTTGGGTGGGGTTCGACCCAATGACCTCCTCTATTTAAATCAAGAGCCCGACCATTCTACCATACATAGATTTGTGTGACAAGGACGGGAGTAAGTACATTGGAATGCATGCAAAGAGGTGATAAAAATTTGGATTTGCATCATTTTTCATGCCATAGAGATCTTTAAAAGAAGTATATGGTGTTTACAGTCAAAATTTTCATTTTTCGAGACAAAGTTGCTTTTGAAACTCATATCTGAGTTCGAGCAATAGATAAGAAGGGAATTGTAAAAACATAAGTTGGAGACATTATTGTATCAAGCATTTGAGTATTAATAGAGAGGTCTCTCATTTGGAAGTAGACCCAAAGACATAGCCCAAGATGGGTGAACTCCATTATAAACTTGTGTAATGTTCCTTGTTCTTGTTATTTCTATTTCACTCAGTTTCTTGCAAGTTATTCATTATTAATGAGATTTTGGATACGTAAGTGAATTCATATGTTATTTTTCAAATAGTCAAGACAATCTTAATTTTTTGAATCAGTTTGGATGTTAATGTATATTTAATAAACAATTTAACATCTAAGGATTTTTGGATCACCGCCACAGATCCCCTAGAGTCTGGGGGTATATAAAGATAAATTTTCCATACATTGGGAAGAATATTAGCTAATGTTGAAGCAGATAATTTTGTTTCTTGCAACATAAAAATATCAAGAGATTATGTATATACCTTATTGTGTAAGATCCTTTTCTTTCTCTTACCATTTATTGCTTAGATTTTCTAGGAGAATATTTTCATTGAAAACTTGGGGAGGGAGAGGGTTGCTAAGAATCTATGATCAAAGAATTTTGGCCAGAATTGACTAAGATATATTATATTTCTTGTCGAAGCTACAGATTTGATTTTCTTCCTTTGCATTTGTCATCCTGAAGGTTCTTCTTGGGCTTCAACTTGCTAGTTTGAATTCCAAGTGCATGGTTGGATCATGGTGATGGATTAGGGCTCATTGGTTCTTTCATATCTTTGTAGAGGGCTTGATGAACTAAATGAATGTGTTTTGGTGAGATTGATTTCATGCCCTTTCTTCGACATGCATCCACAATACCTTGTAGATAAATTCCCTCCAGTTCCATATCATCTGGCTTGAACTCAATTCCATTCTCCCCCTCAAGATTCATAGACACATCTTCAAGTGGAGGAAGAACATAGGGGTTGGAAATTTGTTTTATATTTTTGGGTTCTTCTGGATTAGGGGAAGGATTAGATGATTTTTGGGCTTTGGGCAGGGGGACAAATTTGACAAGAGATCATAGGGAGGATTATTATAATCATATCCAAGAATTTCAAAGATGTTTTTGTTTGCAGGGGTTTTAGAAGGGAATGACGTGGTGGGTTTTCTTCAAGATCTATGCTTGCTAATGATTTTTGCAAATCCCTCCTCATATTTCTCAGGTTTTGGCTTAGTTATGTTAAGTGGATTAAGAAAGGGAAAATATCTGAAGAGATGTCCATTCTCATGGCATCACCAACAATGATAGGGTATGAATTCATAGTCTAATGTTTTAATCTAGTCAAATTCGTGATATCTAAGGAAAAGAGAATCAAGATAGGGATAGAAACATTCATATAAATGAAGATTTGGGAATATGTAGTGTAGTGGCCTTATTTAGTATCTTCAACATATTTGACATAAATTCCTAACATATTACATATGCCTTCCAAGATTTCCTCATCCTAGTATTCATACAGAAGTGAATAGAGATGAACCCACACTAGCGCATAGGTAAAGTATTCCTTGTCGGGATTGAATTTTCCAGTCCAAGACTAAATATGTAGGCCAATTGAGTGTAAACATTAGGGTCCATTCTCAAAAACCATTTCTCAATCCTCCTGATTTAAAAAAATTGGTTGTGAAAATCCCTTTAGACCCGAGATTGAGCTCAGAGTGGTCTTTAGGTTTCCAGTGAGAGTTGATCCATGCAACAAGTTCTCTCTATGGGGGAGAGATTCCAAGAAACTTATTGATGACTGCATGGTCCTTCATGAACTGAGCATAACTTCCAACTCGCTCTGAGTATATTTTGTATTTGGGCATCACAATTTCCTTCAAATAGCAGTAACTGGGTTTCCATTTGGGAAAATCATTGTTGTGATGTGGTGGATCTTCCATTCAATCATCATGAGATGGGATTGCATCAAGAAGGGTTTTATCCTGAGAAGGTATGTGAGAGGAGTCATCGTGAGATGTTATATGATCACCTTGGACACCATTGTTGAGTTCTGGATTTTAAGGAGGGGGATCGAACCCCCCCCGCTAAGGGATCCATTCCTGAGGGACAAATACAAATCCATTGATGTAGAAAATCTAGAGTATCCTTTATGGTTGGTCAATTTACTAGTCTTCTTGGATGGATAATAAATCTTGAGCGAAGCTCGCCACCCCTATGTGTGCTAGAGTTATCTTCTATCATCAATTGCACTAACACTAGACCCTTCCTTCAAAGTTTTGGTAGTAGCCACCAAGACACAACCAGAGCTAACGTTATTGATGGGGTAAGATCATGACCCAACTTCTCAAGGGGGGCATTCTCTTATGTTTATAGTGAATAATGCTACAATGACTCCCGTGATCAAGCTAATATCACACATAATAAGAGACTTGGTGAATTTTTAGTCTAAGAGAACCCTAGTTTGTAAATTGAATGGCCTATGGCCCTTAATGGACATACTCATGGAATGGATCAAGTATAACTAGAAATGCAAATTTCTAGTCAAATTCTTTGAAAGGAGATTTTTTGTAGTGTTATTCTCAAGTGATTCTAAATAATACAATGTCACTTATCAAACCTTTAGTGGCATAAGCCAAATGGCCCTCCTCCAGATACCCGAATTTATATTACACACCAAAATAATAACACATATTCAAATTTATTCTCAATTCATAATAGAAGAAAATTATCATCAAATATGGCATAAAATGGAATATTTACAAAACACATTCCAAAATGTAAACCATTGTCGGTTGTTAACCACACACACAATATGAATTAAAATAGATAAAGCTTTATGGATGGTGTAGTTATTGGTATTCCTATATGGAAAGGAATGTATAGCCCTCCTGTAATTTCAATGGACACAACACCAACAAGATGGAGTCCAAAAATCCCCAAACAATCCATGCCCTACACAAACCCCAAACCCTAACTGCCAAAACCCCAAGAAAAAAAAAATAATGTTTGAAACGTACCATATATAATTCAGTGTATGAAATCGTAATGGGTTCTAGTAGCCTAATGGAAATGTTGAGACTGTTGTTGGCACTATGTACAAGCTCACTTGGTGCCTAATGATTCCAAAAGGGCCTCTCTTCTTACTCTTTTCACATCATAAGTTCTAGTCAAGTGCCATATGAAGAATTTTTTTAGGAACTTTAACTTCAATTCCAAAAAACTAAACCAAAACATAATCAGGGCGGGCTCATGGAACATGTCGAAAAGCAGAGCCATGAAAGAGGGGTGCTTTGGCTTGTGGAAGGCAACGAGAAATGGAAGATGAAAATTGCAATGTCCATCCCACCATTGATCTTTCCAGCCTTCTGGTGTAGATCATATGTGAAAATTGTGTATGGGGTCGTCCATGTCAATAACATAAATTTGAACCTGTGTTGACTCCTATTCTAAAAAAATAATAGAAGAAAAATATTCTCTTCCACTCATGGGTGATTGTTTCAGGATAAATCCGTGACTGCGGACACAAACTGATCTCCCTAGATCCACCTGGATCTAGAACAAAACAGGACAGAATAATACACTTTCCCTAGATCTAGACTATTGAATGAACTAAGAGGTAAGGATTATGGACATACCTTATGAACGCTTTCCTTAGATCTCTGTTGTTCCAAGCTTCACTCCAATGCTCTTGTGCCGTTCAAATCACAACAATTCAAACCAATTGAAGTGAAGGCAGATCAATATATTGAATAGCTAATCTATACATATGATCAAGGAGTTATGTAATAAAGTGACATCATCTTATGGGAAAGGGACATATTACTGTATTAAATTGATAGAAAGTGAAACTTACAACCTGAGCCTTGATGTTGTAGATCTCCTTTCGATGGCTCCTAGCTCCGACACACACACTTGCTCATGCATGAAGAAAATCAACCACCTTTGATGACCTTGCTGTTGTCTCTAGCTGCTATAGCATCAATCCTCCATACAGTCTTGCACTAATTCTCCAATCAATCTCTTGCTAGCTTGCTTCTAACCTTTTCCATGAGCCATCTTCTCAATATATAGGAGAAGATAGATTAGTTACTTGGATAAGAAATGATCCCAAGATATCAGGAAAGCCAGTTCTTGAACAACCATTCGAAATCCAACTCATCCTTCTAGAAGATTCCCTTCTAGAAGGTTCGAGATTTTATCTTTTTCCTTCATTTGGAATATGTTCGCACCCTGAGAGTTAGGTACAGTGCGAACTTCTCACACTCCAGCTTAATGCAGCCTGCAAGAATCAGGCATTCTCGCAGGCAAATATATAGGTAGCCTGCGAACACTCTTTAAAAATGTGATTTCTGGAAGCATACAAATGTAACTTTTCTCAGGAAAGTGTTCTTAATGAAGAGCTTGATTTTCCATCATCATAACATCATCATAACATTGTCACGATGACCAAAATTATGGATAACAGAATGCCCCCCAAAGTCTGAGAGTGGAACCAGTGACAGTTGATAGACTTTGTAAGCTGCATGTGTGTGTTAAGAACCAAAAGCACATCTAGTCAGAGACCTGCAAACATCCAAGCATCAAAAAAATATCATATATATAAATATTGAGGTAGGCATTCCCATACTCAGATCATAGACTGACGACATCATAAACTAAGGTCATGGCCACCAATCATACACTGTGGATCCATGCCGTCACTATATAGCATAGCCACCTGAATACACTGTGGATCTGTGTGACAAATTTTTAATCAAGATGACATAGCCATGAAACATACACAGTGGATCTATGTGTCACAAATTATACATACTCCATCACAACCTGGATCACAAAGACAATATCCAGGGTCTTCAATATCATCGCCCAAAGTACGAATCTGACCATGTGATTACATGTGTCGAAGTCGAACATGGTAGAAACCACTTGATTACCGGTCATTGATGTAACCATTAACAAGTGCGAGGGAAATCACCATTGATGTCAATGACTCCCAAGGTATTGTAGTACAATACATCGACTGTGAATAAATGAGTTGATGTCGAACACTCAATGAAATCCTTCGATCAGGGGTCAATGATGTAAACCCACTATCGAAAGCGAGGAAACTTGCCATTGAGGCATGCAAGCTCCATGGTATTGAATAATTTCTAAGTCTTGATTCCGAATAATGTGTTGAAGTCAATGGAACAAGACTCATCACAGGAGGGCCTTGATGTATCCCCCATCAATGACACGAAATGAATAACATAGTTTGAAGGCGAAACAGAGCATGTAGCAATTGGACTTTGGACACAGGGAAGGCCGACACAGAGTGAATGGACAACTGCAGATGGCCGACTCAAAGAGAGGTTTCAGACGGACTGCTCTTGAACATATGAATGACACGACCAATGATTTGGCAGCATTGACTCAAATACGACACATGGAAAGACATTGTTATCAAATCGAATGAGAGACAAATGGATTTCCCAAACCGGCTTCAAATGATGAATAGGGAGTGTCATGTTCAAGAGTGACACTTACTACCAATCAATTCAAAGATGACATATATCCCTTTCCCAAATTTTCCCCCACCATTTCTGGTAAGTACCTCTTTATTTTTAC
>CBVK0103062837.1:0-10750 GCA_900067695.1 Picea abies | reverse complement strand
ACACCATGAGTCTAAACTAAATATTTTTGTATTAATCCAGAACTTTTGTACATGGGTTTTTACTTTACACAGCTCTCTTCTTCTGCTCTCCTATTCTCTCTTCGATTGATAATGCTGCTAATGTTACAATGATACAAGTGAGGGTGTCTATATCCATTTTCCCTCTGGCTCCTAAGCTATCCAATCTAAGAATTCAAGTCTACCTACTTACATTAACTAACACAAATGCCTCTCAGTCCTTCAGACAAGAGTGGGATGCTCAAGGTCTGATTACAATCTACAAATACGCCCTTTCTTAATTGTCTCATTTAAGTTTGGTGTATCCACTTCAAAACATTTCAAACAATTTATCATGTGCCAAAATGCATCATCATTTTTCCTCCACTCGCTTGATGTTGGCAATGCTCCTTCATCACTTTTCAAAGAGTTGATGCTTGCAATGGGAAGAGATCGACACCAATCATGAGAAATCCCCTCTAATGAATACCAAAAAATCTTAATCTAAACATATTCATGGATGATATGATGTTGATGAATAAAATCATGAAAATACAAAAAATGTTCATCTGGTACCTCCCATTCTTCTCCTCAAAATTTAGGAAGGCTACTTTCCCATTCATCTCTACTAGGTACTGGATTAGGGAAACCAACTATATTTGAAAAGTCATAGAAAGAATACCTTTGATCTAAAATCTTGTCCATTTCAAACCAGTGGAGTTGCCAATATATTTTCGAACAATGGAGTCATCATGGTGAAAGATAAACAGTTAGAATATTGTGTCCATCTTTAGTTCTCCATCTAAAATTAGATCTATCTTTGCCATTCTCCTAGGGAAGATATCTTCACTTCCATCCCCGGAAATGGTGCCATTAATGTTAGCACTGAGAGTCACCCTCTAACTGCAAGCAAATAAGCCTAGTACCCATCAAATAAAAGTAAAAGGATTAAAATGGTTTGAGTAGGTGGATCAGTAAGACTACAAGGAGAGAAAAAGATAGCAGAAGTATCGATAAGTCAGTTCGAGACCATTGGGAGATGGATTCATAAGTATCATGAATAAGGAAGGTATTTAAACCATCTATCAGACAAAAGGATTTAAGTGTTGATGGGAATAAAAAGGATAGAAGGTGTCTAAATGATAAACCATAAAATATGGGAAACATGACAACAAATCTTCCACCGCCTCAGGAATCTAGAAATCAAAGGGTTTACAATGATCTAGAAAATAAGAAACATCAAACGTCTACTAAACCATGAAAGATGGGCAAGATGACAACAGATCCTCCATCGCCTCAGGAATGCATAAATCAGAGAGATTACATCCAGACAAGAAAGAGAAACGAAAAATATCTGACGAACCATGAAATATGAGCATGATAGCAATAGATATTCCATCCCCTCAGGAATCCATAGATCAGAGAGATTACATTCAAACAACAAGGAAAACAGAAATAGTGTGTAAACTAAGAAAATGTTCAGATAAAAATGATTCAAAGGAATCGTCAATAACATATATCTACAATCCAAGCCCTCAGGCATACAAACTGAAAAATTACAAAGCCCTTCCCCTAAACACTCTCTCGTCTCTCCAACCTTTGAAGAAACACCCCCTCCCGGTCAAAATAAAGACTGATCTATTTATAATCATCTTAGTCCACAACTTCGAGGACTGCGACCTAGCTATCTCGTTCAATTCTTTCGTCTGTGAATTCTTTTGTCAGATTGTGCATATATTCCTTTTTCAGATGCAAACTCAGATCAACATGGAATTTTCTTCCCTCCATGGTACCGTGGGATGACATTCTATTCCTCTTGGCCATTTCTTCTATGCCTTCAACTTATGGACTGAGTTGAGGTTTTAGCTACCAATCCTTTTCCATTAACTGAATCCTCCTCCATATTAGGATGAGGCTCGATGCCTACGGGGCCTCCACGCGCTGCTCATGGATTAGATGCTATATAAGCATGTGATTGTGGGGCTGACAAAGGTGGTTTGGATTCACACCTCTTTTGAGCCCGCAATTCACCAACTTCTACCATGTAGCATTTTTACGATACCACGGTTTTAATTGTGGGACCGCTCAAGAATTTTATTGTTTGAGCATTTTGCATCCCTGCAATGCAACATGTCCATTGATCTCGTCGTGATATGTGATCTAGGTGCTCTTGCTGAATTTAGCACCACCGCTAAAGTTTATCCACCTGCCAATTTTAGGATCATTCTAACCGTGCTGGGAGATGGTGCTAATTTGGTGTTGAACAAGAAGACTTCCCGGAGGATGATCTGACATGGTGGTCTGACGTCACTATGATGATGTGTCATGAAAAGAGAGGTGACACGTGTCAGTTGGAAACAAGCGAATGATATGCCCAAAGGTGCCTAGACTAAGTGCCATGTGTCATCGCCAAATGGATTCCAGGTGTCATGACTAATGAAAGAACCACATATTGGAACTAATGATTGCAACATACTTTGGCACTTCAGATCGTGGGGGTGGTATGCTTGTATATTTGGAGCTCTGAAGTGAATGAAGGTCATCGATCTAAGGAGGACATGCAGCAAGGATCTATTAACTCTGGGAAAAAACACTATGAATGAAAACAAGAGCGGGGAAGACGAAACTCCCAAAGTAAATCATGACCGTCTGATCTGAAAGGGTGCATGGCACTTGATATTTTAGTTTGGTGCTTCCACCTGGTGTTTAAACCTTGCGCAACTTTGACATGTCGAATACACGCAAGATGCTGATCTCAACTGTTCCTGGGATCTCCACCGTTGAAAATTGAATCCATCCACTACTTGTATTTCATCCCCAAAATAGACTCCCCTAAATGTTGTGCTTGTCCTTATGGATGTTTCTTGTGCAAGAAAAATATTTGGACAACTGTTACAACCCTTAACAACTTCATGTGAGAACATTGGCTCCATAAGGGATGGCATGCTCCCTGTGAGCTACCAAGAAAGCGTAGTTCCAGTGCCTCAGTTGTTGGGTTGTGGATTCGAGCTTAAATACATTATGTTGAAGACAATAGGCTGATATATACACAATTCTACTTACAAAAAGAAAACAAACACCTATGCTCCAGAAGGATCTTATTTATGTACAATCCTATAGTAACTAATGTTTTACAATGTGCTAGGTGAAAGCAAACTTCCACCATAGCTACCCAGACTGTTTGGTGACATAACTCTTCTTTTCATTGCAAATGATCCAAAAAAGTTAAGACAAGTATGACAGTAGAATGAAAATATTTTTTGAAACACTGACAATACCCCCAAATGATGATAAGATGAATAATTTTGCAGCCTCCAATGCTTCTAGAAAACTCAAGTCCATATATAACCCCACATGGTCATAAAATTTATAATAAGGAATGTTAAACTGGTAATAAATTGCCTCCTTTGCTTCATTAGTTCTCACCTGTTGTTTGGTGTTCTCAGAGTGTACAGGTAGATAAAGGATTGACGTGGGTTGGGTAATCCCAAGTGATATTTCCTCATTTACAGGTGTTGAACATGAGATGAGTTTCAAATTTAGCTCTTCCTTTTCTCTTTCATGGCCCTCCCAAGGATCAGCTTCATAATCAACATATACAGGTACCATGCTATGAGATTCTAAAGAAGCCATGAAAAATGTCTCCTCTTCATCGTCTTCGCTGGCATATTCATAAAAAATGGGTTGTTTTTGGTTAGCTTTTGAAACAAGTTCTTCATCATAATCATGGCTACCAAAAACATTTATTTAAAGAAAAGAAATATCCTCTTCATTTTCTCCATAAGAGCAACAAACAACATATGCCTTCATATATGAAAAGATAGGAAAAAATGAAGAGAAATCTTCCCTAGTTATTTTAACTAGCTTGTCATCTATCTTAGCTTCGCAGTCAAGAGAAATATCTACTATAGAATACACTTTCTCTTCATCATCAGAATATTCAAAAGAGAGATTCTTATCTTCGTGATCATTTAAAACAATAGATACATCTGATATGATGCCAGACATTTCTATGTTTTTTTTACCATAATGAATTCCAGTCAACATCTCATGATCTTCATGGAAAATTCTTTCTTCCACAATAAATGATTCATCACAAATTTGGTTTTCATGACTAGAATAATCTTTATGAAGCAAATAAAACTCATCATATTATGTTTCGTAAAGATACTCAGCTGAAAAATAATATTTAAAAAATGAATTTGAATCTGCATGAAAACCTGTGAAAGAGATGATGCTTGCAATGGGAAAAGATTGAAACCAATCACGAGAAATCCCCTATAATGAATACTCGAAAAGATTAATCTAAAAATATTCATGCATGATATGAAGTCGATGAATAAAATCATGAAAATACAACAAATGTTAAGCTAGTACCTCCCACTCTTCTCCTCGAAATTTAAGAAGGCTACTTTCCCATTCATCTCTACTAGGAACTGGATTAGGGAAACCAACTATCTTTGAAAAATCACAGAAAGCATATCGTTGAGCTAAACTATTTTCCATTTCAAACCAGTGGAGTCACCAAAATTATTTTGAACAATGGATTTGCCATGGTGAAAGATAAGAAGTCTGAATAATGTGTCCAACTTTAGTTCACCATCTAAAACTCGATCTATCTTTGTCGTTCTCATAGGGAATATATCTTCATTTCCATCCCCAACAAGAACATCATTAATGTTAGTACTGAGAGTCACCTTCTGACTGCAAGAGGATAAGCCCAGTACCCATCAAATAAAAGTAAAAGGAGTAAAATGGTTTGAGTAGGCGGATCAGTAGGACTGCAAGGAGAGGAAAATATAACATAAGTATCTGCAAGTTAGTTCAAGACCATTGGGCTATAGAGTCATACGTATCATGAATAAGGAAGGAATTTAAACTGTCTATCAAACAAAAGGATTTAAGTGGTGATGGGAACAAAAAGGAAAGAAGGCGTCTCAATGATAAACCATAAAAGATGGGCAAGATAACAACAAATCCTCCACTACCTTGGGAATCCATAAATAAGAGGGTTTAGAATGATCCAGACAAGAAGAAACCTAAAATGTTTGTTGAACCATGAAAGATGGGAAAGATGAAAGAATATCCTCCACTGCCTCAGGAATCCATAAATTAGAGAAATTACAACCCGACAAGAAAGAGAAACAAAAATATCTGATGAACCATGAAATATGGGCATGATATCAATAGATCCTCCATCGCCTCAGCAATCCATAGATCATAGAGATTACATTTAGAAAAGAAAGAGAAACAAAAATATCTGATGAACCATGAAATATGGGCATGATAGAAACATATCCTCCATCACCTCAAGAATCCATAAATCAAAGAGATTACATTTATACAAGAAGGAAACGAGAAATAACATGCAAACTAAGAAAATTGTCTAATAAAAACGATTCAAAAGAATCTTCAATAAATCCAAGCCCTCAGGCATACAAACTGAAAAATTACAGAGCCCTTCTCCTAAAAACTCTCTCGGCTCTCCAGCCTTGAAATAAACAACCCTTGTAGTCAAAATAAAGACTTATCTATTTATAATCATCTTAGTCCACAACTGCCAGGACTGTGACCTGGCTATCTCGTTCAATGCTTTTGTCTTTGCATTCTTTTGTCATATTGTGCATGTATTCTTTTTTCATACGCAAACTCAAATAAACATGGGCCTTTCTGCCCTCTTTGGTACCATGAGCTGATAGTCTAGTCCTCTTGGCGATGCCTTCTATGCCTTCAACTTATGGACCGAGCTAGGGTTTCAAGTACCATTCCTTTTTCATTAACTAAATCCTCCTCGAGATCGGGATGAGGCTCAATGCCTAGGGGGCCACCATGTGATGCTATTGGATTAGACGCTATATAAGCACATGATTTCGGGGTTGTCAAAGGAGGTTTGGATTCACACCATTTTTGAGCCCTCAATTCACCACCTTCTGCCATGTAGCTCTTTTACTATACCATGGTTTCAATTGTGGGACCGTTCAATAATTTTATCATTCAAGCATGTTTTGTCCCCGAAATGAAACATGGTCATTGATCTAGTCGTGGTATGAAATCTGAGCGCTCCTACTGAATTTAGCACCACTGCTAAAGTTTATCCGCTTGCCAATTTTAGGATCATTCTAACCGCGCTGGGAGATGGCACTAATTTGACACTGAACAAGAAGAATTCTCAGAGGATGATCTGTAATGATGGTATGATGTCACTATGATGATGTGTCATGAAAATAGAGGTGACAAGTGTCACTTGGAAATAAGCATATGATATGCCCAAAGGTTCCTATACTAAATGCCATGTGTCATCTCCAGATGGATTCCAAGTGTCATGACTGACGAAAGCACCACACATCTGAACTGATGACTGCAACGTACTTTGGAACTTCAAATCATGGGGGTGGTATGCATGTAGAGTTGGAGCTCTGAAGTGAACAACGGCTGTTGATCTGAGGAGGACATGCAACAAGGATCTATTAACTCTGGGAGAAAACACTCTAAATGAAAATGAGAGAAAGGAAGCCGAAAATCCTGAAGCCTAAACTCTCGAAGTAAATCATGATCTTTCGATCTGAAAGGATGCATGGAACTTGATATGTGATTTTGGGGCTTTGACCTGGTCTTTAAACCTTACAAAACATTGACATGCCGAATACAAAGGGAGACGTTGCTCCTATGATCTCCGTTGTTGAAAATTGAACACGTCCACTACTTGTATTTCAGACCCAAAATAGACTTCCCTGAATGTTGCACTTGTTCTTATGGTTGTTTCTTGTGCAAGAAAAATATTTGGACAACTTCTATGACCCTTGAAAACTTCATGTTATAATACCACCTAACGACAAACTAAGAAGTTTGATCTTAAGTGAAGCACATCGAGCAATGTACATGGATAATCCAGGAGTCACGAAGATGAAGGTAGGCCTTAATCCTTTATTCTTCTGGAAGGGAATGAAAGAAGACATAGTTAATTACATGGCAAGATGTCTAGAATGTCAGCAAGTGAAGGATGAACATAGACATCCAACATGATTGTTACAGCCACACGATATTCCAAAATCAAAATGGGAGGTTATTTCAATGGACTTTATCATTGGATTTCTATTGACGACAAAGGGGAATGATTCGATTTTCATGGTAGTGGACACTCTAACAAAGAGTGCACACTTTATCCCAGTACATACAATGTATCAAGTTCCATACATAGCAAGAGTATTTGTCAGGGAGATTGTGACATTACACGGAGTACCAAGAAGGATCATATCCGATCGAGGATCAATGTTTACAAGATGGTTTTGGACCAGTTTCCAAGAGGATTTGAGAATGCAACTGAATTTCAGTACAATGTATCACCCTGAGACAGATGGAAAAATAGAGAGAACAAACCATATTTTGGAGGATATGTTGCATATGTATCTAATAGACCAACAAAACGTTGGGAAGATTTCTTTCCACTAGTAGAGTTTGCATACAAAAAAAACTATCAAAGTATGATTAAGATGGCGCTTTTTTAGTTTCTCTACGAAAAACCATGTCAGACGTCATTGAGTTGGGATCAACTTGAGGACAGGGTCCTGGTAGGAATAGAAGTGATTCATGAAATGGAAGAATGGATGAAATCGATAATATGGAGGATTAAAGAAGGGCAATATCGACATAAGAGTTATGTTGATGTGTATTGCATTGACTACAGTTATGAAGGTGGTGACAGAGTCTTATTGCCGGTAAAACCGCACAAGAGTTCGATCAAGTTTGGAATAGGTGCTAAAATCTCTCCTAGGTTTGCAGGACCTTTTGAGGTTGTGGAAAAGAAAGGACCTGTGACTTACCAACTAGCCTTGCTTGATTCTTTGAGGCATATGCATGATGTATTCCATGTGTATGTTCTAAAAAATTATATTAGTGATCCTTCACATGTTATTTACATGAGTTCTTTGTAGATGTCAAACGAGGGTGCTTTCATGGCAGAGCCAATCCACATTTTGGACCATCTCATTTGATAGCTACGACATTGAATACTAGATCATGTCAAGGTCCAGTACGATGACTGTAGTCCACAATCAACTACCTGAAAGGATGCATATCAGATGCATCAATAGTTTCCTTACTTATTTGATAGATTAGACATATAGATCTATGTCAGATAGAGTTTGTTACTTGCATTTATATATTGTACAAATATCGGGACAAAGTTTAAAACAAGAGGGGGTGTATGTAACATCCCACTCTATTGAGCACACTTTTACTGACTTATTCTTTGAGGACACTTGCGTGCAAGTGATCCGGTTATGGTACATTTTGATTTCGTTTAGATTATGGATTATACATAATGATGATGTGTTGTTGTAACTTATTTTTATTTGATGTATATATATCGATAGATGCTATTGATGAGTTTTCCTGAGTGTGCAAGACACTTGATAGGTTATGGATGTTGATTGCATCGATGGACTTCCTTGGACTTCGTATTGAGTCAGGGAATGAATTGTATTTCAATTAAGTATCTCATTTATGCACTTGTGACATATGATTGATTACAATATGATTTATGTATATGGATTATTAACACAGGTTTTATTAGTGGATGCAGGGTTGATTATGATTGCTAATTCAACTCACATAAGTAGTAGAGGGGCCATGCACAGAAGCCAACCATTGAGGGAGAGGCATGGCACTGTCTCTTTGACAACCTATTAGCATTCCCACCATGGTTTGAATGGAAGGTTAACAATTACCTAGTTCGAGAGCTCCACGATGTCATGAGGGAGGAATACGAGAGTCACTCATGAAGATTTATAAGGAGTGTGCATTAAGGCTGAGTTCTTATTTCTTAGAATCCATTTTTCTCCCACAAGGCCAACCAAGTGGAGTGTTGACTCCAAGGGTTGGAAAAACTTCCAAAACTAGTCAAAGGCGAGTGACAACCTTGGAGCATGGAGGTGCGTCTTGAAGGGCACATCACATAATTAAAAACTTGAGTCAATAAATCTAGGTGGCCTATAAAACATTTAAAAGATTAGACCTTGTTGGATTACAATAATTAATTAAATAATGAATTTATTAATTATAAATCCCAATAAAATTCTAAGCCTAAGTCTAAAACTAATTCTAAGTATAAATTTAATTAAGGGAGTGAATCAATTATGACATAAGTTAAAATATTGGAGAATAAAAAAACTGTTGGCATATTTATTACGAGCAGACAAAAGGTAGAGTATTTGTTTGTCATTGATGGCAAGCTCAACCCAACGATGATGAACAAGAGAAAGTGGCAAGACCAACAGTGGAATGATGATCGCATGTCAAGATCAGAAGTGTAAACTCCATTTCAGAGTTTCGGATACCGGGAGTTGGAGGAGTCAAGGAAGCAACTAATGACAGAAAATCATGAAATGCGAAACCACAACTTAATCTCCATTTTGGAGTTTCGAATACTGGGAGTTGGAGGTGTCAAGGACACTCACGACAATAATGATGAAATCGCAAAATGCGAAAGATCAGAGCATGTCAAAGACTCCATTTCGGAGTTTCGTAGACCGAGAAATCAAAGATCAAAGGAACTTTAACCTTTGAAGTAGCGAACCTCAAAATCCCGAAATAGACACATCAGCAAACCACGTAAGCTAAGGACATGTGGCACAATCAGGCAATGACAAGTGTCAAGATTATTCAACATTTCAAGCACATGTAATTCATAAATCAGAGTGACACATGACAACTCTTCGACACTTGTCAATCCACGTGTGACGTTAGCAGGTTTACGTCACATCGGAACTTTCTATTTCCGGGTTTTACATAGCAAGTAGAAACTCCACCATCATGAAGTATCGAACTCCAAAATTCCGAAAGGTACTATTGCGAGTCTTGAAAACCTGAAAAGCAAAGCTCTGAAATCTCATCAACCATCCATCTCACTGGGTTATGTGAACCGTTCGATCACTTCAGAGATTTTGTGATCATGAATTTTATAGTGTTGGAGTCACGATGACTCGAGGGGAAAAACGTCAAAATCTCATCAGTCATTCGATTAAGAAAAGAAGGGATCAGATTATGAAGTTTTTTGGACCATTGATCTGGCTTCATTTCATGGATTGCGACTTCGAGTGCCGAGACACTTCTTCACAGGAATGCCAAAATGTCGAAATGCTAAAATGCGAAAAACACCTTTGGGTGTACGATGTGGTCACCATTAGGGGTCATGTGAGAGGGAGGAGCTAGCACCAAGCTAAGATCCTTTTTGATGATAGTAACATGAAGATTTGAGAATCCTCACCACAGGAATGTCAAAATGCCGAAATGTCGAAATGCGAAATGGCGAAATGAACGCGAGACCCTGTGCTTGTAATCCAATGGTGTTGGATACCTAGAAATTGGATCGAAGGGCTATTTTTTCTCTTCATGATTAATTGTCTAGTTACAATTCAGTTAGGAGAACCGAATCATGGTTCCTGGATGGTTGGCGTTTCAGTTGCTGAAACATTGTTCTAGGGGTTTGAGGGGTAACTGAAGGGGTTGTAGTTTATAAAAGAAACACACAGTGACTATGTGTGGTTGGTCATTCTGAATGAAAAATGACTTCAACTGTAAGAAAAGGGAAAACTACAGTATGCACAGTGTGAGACAAAAATCAGAGATGAGTAACATATGAGGAATAGACAGAAGAAAGAGCATAATTGTAGAACAACTTGAAGTAGAGAAGAACTAAAGAACAGACAGAGGAAGAGAAGAATTGCAGAACAGTTAGAAGAAGACCAAATTTACA
>CBVK0103062735.1:0-23588 GCA_900067695.1 Picea abies | reverse complement strand
AAAATTCATGTGGGCCCTGATGGGGTAAGTTGGTACATCAACTTCCCGAGGTCATAAATTTTGCATGCGATCTTCGTTTTAGGTGCTCAATAGCTCGTTGGAATGAAATATCCGAGGACTAAATATGTTTTCATCTAACTCTAGCTAAAGTGTAGAGTGTGATTATGTCGTTACCAAAAAAACTTGTTTGGGGCCTCAAAATGACCCTAGAAGTTTAGGACCCAAAAAACTAGGAAACAACTTCCAAAATGAAAATTGTTCTTTGAGCAAGTGGAATAGGTGGGTGGCCAGCTATATCCACTTGGATCAGTCCTCCCCCATTAGGAAGCAATGGTTTCTTGTTCCATGTATTTAGTGTTGATCTCTATCGATGGAAATTTCTCTATGATCTTTAATGTGTCAAATAATGGTGGGAAGTATGGTCGAAGGAGGTCCACATTGAATATGAGGTGCATGCCAAGGAAGGGGGAAATACTTATCTCAAAAGAATTATCACCAACAACCTTGGTGATGGTGTAAGGTACATAGAAAAGTGGACAATTTGTTTTATGGGGTCATTTAAGGCGCTCTTTTTGCAAATGAAACCAGACCTTGTCTCCCACCTGAAACTTGTGTGGTACTTAGTGTTGATCATGGCACTGCTTTTACTTTGCATTGGATTTCTTTAAAATATCATGGACCTATTGTTGGATGTGTTGAATTCATTCAATAAACTTGGTGTCTTTGCCAGCCTCAGATTTAGCATGGGATGATTCTTCTCGTGTGGATGCAAGGGGTAGTGCGACATCAATGGGACTCAATGGTTGAAATCCCAACCCCACCTAAAATGAACCATGATCGATCAAGATATGAAGGGATATATTGTAGCTGTGTTGAAAATAGGTGAGACTCTCATCCCATGTGAACATATTGTTTGGATTTGTACAAGCATAAGATATGCACGATCATTTAGTTGACGACCCCTTTCTGGCCATCCGTTTGGGGGTGGAAGTAAGTGGATTTGGTGAGTTTGGTGTCCAATAGTGACCAGAGGCTAGACCAGAATGTGTTGAAGAACCTTTTGTCCCGATCTGATATGATGGTATGTGGTATCCCAAAGTGTACCCACACCTGTTCAAAGAAGAGCTTGGTAGTGGCCTCTATTGTGATATTCTTCTTGTAGGTTGTGAGGATGGTGATCTTAGAAAACTGATTAACCACAAACAAAACACGGTCATTTCCCTTCTTGGTTGAAGGAAGGTGTGACATTTAGTCCATAGAGATGGATACCCATGACCTTCCAGGAGTAGGAAGATGGGTGTATAGGCTTTTCCTCTTAGTGGTTGGTTTGGCAATGGTATAGGACGTATACAAGTTTATATACTTATTGATGTCCTGTAGAAGTTTCAGACAATAAGAATACTTCTATAGTATTTCCATGATCTTTTCCATGCCAAAATATCATGCCATATGACTATAGTGAGCTTCCCAAATCATCTTCGCATGCTCACTTAACGAAACTCAGAGGTGGCCCAAATGGAATAACAGTTTTTCCTGAATATGAAATTCAGTGATAGTCGCACCTATTCCTAGAATCTAGTAAGTGGTAGTGAAGTCAGGATTGATCTTGTAGAGTTGGGGCCACTCGAATGCCTCATGGCCACATGAGTGGAGCATCGTGGTTAAGGTTGCAACTATAGGTAGACTAAGGCAGTAAGAGACATGATTGGTGCTTCTTGTCATATATTTGATGTTGATATGGAACTGTTGCATGTATGTGGACCACTTTTTATGGCAGTCATTTTGCAATTTTCCTTGTGTCTACATGAACTGTAGAGGCTTGTGATCAATGTGGATGAATATCTCCTTCCTGAGAATGTCATACTTCCATTGTTGGCAGGCTTGTATGATGGAATACATTTCTTTGTCATAGGTGGGGTACTTACAGATGAAATTTTATAGTGTCTCACTATGATATGTCATTGGATGACCATTATGAGTGAGGACTATGCCCACAACATAGTCTAAAGAATTGATCTCAATCTCAAAAGGTTGAAGGTTGTTGCATATCGGGTAAGAAGATTACTGGAGTTGAGAAAAACCAATGCTTGAAATCATCAAACTCTTGATGTTGGGAATTCCCGAACATGAACCTTTCCTTTCCACCACCCTTGGTCACTTTTCTAAGGGCCCATGCAATATGGGAGAATCCCAACAAGAACCTACGATAGAAGTTGGAAATTCCTAAGAAAATTCGAAGCTCAATTATTGTGGTCGGGGCTGGTAATTTACGAATGACTTGGATTTGGTTGGATCCACATGCAAACCATTCTCATCAACAATGTACCCTAGGTATTGGACCATGTTCACGCCAAAGGAAAATTTTCCAAGTTAGCATATATATTTTTTTTTCGTAGAGTGTGAACGACCTCTTGAATATGCTACAATTATTCTTCCCAATTCTTGTTCAAGATGAGCATGTCATCTAGATATACCACAACAAAAAAATTGGTGAAAGGCCGCAATATATCATCCATCAATCTCATGAAAGTTTCTAGAGCACTTTTCAAAACAAAGGGCATGACTATACATTCGAAAATACCTTATTTGGACTTGAAAGCAATCTTTCATACATCACTCTGTTCTATTGGAACTTAGTGGTAGCCAGACTTCATGTCAATCTTGCTGAAAAAATTATCTCCCCTGAGTTGGTCAAGAAGGTCGTCGATTCAGGGAATTGGGTACCAGTTCCTGACTGTTATTTGTTTTAGGGCCCTGTAATCAATTGAGATTCGTCAAGTCCCATATTTCTTTTGTATGAGTACAACTAGGCTCCCTTAGGGTGAGGACTTGGGTCAGATGTGCCACTTTTGAAGAATCTCCTGGATCTATTGCTTAATTTACTCATTTTCCATTAGAGAGAGGCGATAGAATGACCCATTGGGTAGAGGTGCACCAGGGGTTAGATCGATTGAATGCTTGACCTAAGAGTCCCACAACACCCCGGTGGAAGAGGAGAATATGTATTTGTAGTCTTCCACGATCTTATCCACTTCCTCATGCTTCATGGAGAGGCTCTATGTAGAGTCCATGGATGTGGTTGTGACCTTTTGTTTAATTTGAGAGTGAATCATGAAGAAGAAGAAATTCTCGATTTGGGAAAGGACCTTTCTACATTGCTTAGAAGAGATAAAACAAATAGAGGTAGGTGGATATACCTATGGTATCTTGTAAAATTGTCTACCCAAAGTAATAATAACACTATGAGGTCTAGACTCATATACAACATGCTACCCAAAGTAATAATAACACTATGAGGTCTAGACTCATATACAACATGGCATTTCCACTAATATGGTTGGCCTAAAATAACATCACAAAGTTCAAGGGGGGAAATATTACACAATACCTCATCCTTCAAGGGCTTGATTTCGTAGGGAAGATGACACTTTTGGATGACGTGGAGGTTTGAAGAGCCACCTGATAGTGTAGGGTTGTAGGTGTGGTATCGTCGATAGGTTCAACTTCTTGATGACCTATTCTAAGATCAATTTCTTTTGAATTCCACTATCGACAATGAAATGCATTGGAGTACCCTTCACTCAAAACTACGAGTGAAAAAGGCGTTCACCTTCCTCAATAATGGTTAAAGATCTTGAATTTTAGATCAAGTTAATTTTTAGATCATTCATGCATAAGATATGCATGCTAATTCTATTGATGACCTCTATTTGGCCATCAGTTTTGGGGTGGAAGGCGGTCGATTTGGTGAGATTGGTGTCCAACAGTGACTAGAGGCTGGACCAAAATGTGATGAGGAACCTATTGTCCTGATATGATATGATGGTCTGTGGTATTCTGAAGTGTACCCACACTCGTTCGAAGAAGTGCTTGGCAGTGGTCTCTACTATGATATTCTTCTTGCAGGCTGTGAGGATGACCATCTTAGAAAACAAATCAACCATCACAAAACCATAGTCATTTCCCTGCTTGGTTTAAGGAAGGCCCGACATGTAGTCCATCGAGATGAATTCCCATGGCATGTTGGGAGTATGAAGAGGGGTGTACAGGTCTTTATTCTTAGTTTCAGGTTTGCAATGGAGTAGGAATTGCAGGATCTAATATACTTGATGACGTCCTGTCGAATTTTTGGCCAATAGAAATTTTTTTGTAGTACTGCCACCATCTTTTCCATGCCAAAATGTCATGCCATCTGACTGTGGTGAGATTCCCTAATCATCTTCACATGATCGCTTGAAGGAACACAGAGGTGGCCAACATGGCATAATAATCAGTCCTGAATATGAAAGTCAGTGACATTCACACCTGTTTCTAGCATCTGGTACATGGTAGTGAAGTCAGGATCACTCTTTTAGAGTTGGGGCCACTCAGATGCCTCATGGCTAGAGGAGTGGAGAACCATGGTTAAGGATGCAACTAGAGGCCAACTGACGTAGTTAGTGACATGATTGGTGCTCCCTATCTTATATTTGATGTTGAGATGGAACTGTTGCAAGTATGTGGACCACTTTTGATGTCAGTTGTTCTATAATTTTCCTTGTGTCTGCATGAACTATATAGGATTTTGATCAGTGTGGATGACTGTATCCTTACTGATAATGTAGTGCTTCCTTTGTCAACAGGATTGTATGATGGAATACATTTCTTTGTCATAGGTGGGGTACTTACGGATGACATCTGATAGTGTCTCACTATCATATGACACTGAATTTCCATGCTTAGTAAGGACTACACCCACGACATAGTCTGAATCACCGGTCTCAATCTGAAAAGGTTGTTGCAAATTGAGTAAGGAGAGTATTGGAGATGAGCACAAGCGATGTTTAAAATCATTGAATTCTTAATGTTGTGACCTCCCCCACATGAACATTTCCTTGCCACCACCCTTGGTCACTTGGTTGATGGCCCATGCAATATGGGAAAATCCCAACACAAACTTGTGATAGAAGTTGACAATTCCTACGAAACGTCAAAGCTCAGTTAATGTGGTCGGGGATGGCTAGTAATGAATGACTTGGATCTTGGATGGATCCACATGCACACCATGCTCATCAACAATGTAGCCTAGATATTGGACCCTGTTGATGGAGAAACAACATTTTTCCAAGTTAGCATATAGCCTATGTTGTTTGTAGAGTGTGAAGGACCTATTGAATATGTTGCAAGTGTTCTTCTCAATTCTTGTTGAAGATAAGGATGTCATCCAAATATACCACCACAAAATAATTGGTGAAATGCTGCAATATATCGTCCATCAATCCCATGAAAGTTGTTGGAGAATTTGTCACCAAAGGGAATGACTATTCATTTGAAAATAACTTATTTGGACTTGAAAGAAGTCTTCCATACATCAGCCTATTCTATTGGGACCTATTGGTAGACAAACTTCAGGTCAATCTTGTCGAAAAACTTGGTTCCCTTGAGTTGGTCATGAAAGTCATAAATTCGAGGAATTGGGTACCGGTTCCTGACTATGACTTTATTTAGGGCCCTATAATCAATGTAGAGTTTACAATTCCCATATTTATTATTTACGAGTACAATTTGGCTCCCACGGGGTGAGGAGTTGGGTCAAATGTTCCCCTTTTGAATTAGCTCTTGTATTTGTCACTTAATTTCCTCAGTTTCCATCAGAGAGTGGAGATACAATGTCCCATTGGGTATAGGTTCACTGAGGGTTATATTGATTGAATTATTGACCTAATAGTGTTGTGGCACCCTGGTGGGTGAGTAGAATATGTCTTTGTATTTTTCCATGATCTTGTCCACTTTCTTCTGCTGCCTAGAGAGGCCCTGTGCAGAGGCCATGGATGTGGTTGCAACCTTTTGTTCACTTTGAGAGATAATCATGAAGAAGACAACTTTGCGAGTCTAGAAAATGAACTTCCTACATTTCTTAAATATATCAAAAAAATAATGGTAGGTGGATCTATCTCTGGTATCCTGTACAATTGTCTACCCAAAGTAATAATAACACTGTGAGGTCTAGACTCATATACATGTTGTTTCCAAAAATATGGTTGGCCTAAAATAACATCATAGACTTCAAGGGAGGAAATATCACACAATACCTAATCCTTGAAGGGCTTGATGTCAATTGTCTACCCAAAGTAATAATAACACTGTGAGGTCTAGACTCATATACATGTTGTTTCCAAAAATATGGTTGGCCTAAAATAACATCATAGACTTCAAGGGAGGAAATATCACACAATACCTCATCCTTGAAGGGCTTGATGTCATAGGGTAGATGACATTGTTGGATGACACAGAGGTATCTTCCTTGGAGGAGCCACCTGATGGTATAGGTTTGTGGGTGTGGTGTCGTCGATAGGTTTAATTGCTTGACAACCTCTGTTGATATTAGGTTCTTTTAAATTCCACTATCGATAATGAAATGCAATAGAGAACCATTCACCCACATCTGTGAATGAAAAAGGAGGTTCCTCTAGTTCACTTAGATGGACCTTGGTGGTGGTGACAGTGGCACTAGGTTCTTCGTCAATGATCCTATTCCCTTTGTCTGGATCTGATTAAGAGTCAGAACCTTGCTCTGACTCTGAGACATTTAGTTCAACCACCAACAAATTCTTCGAGCGACATTCATTAGTGTTATGCCAGGGGATTTTATGGAATTCACACCAAATAGTCATAGTACTTGAGCAACAGATGTCATTCAGAGTCCTTGATAAACAAATTGGTGCACAAGGTATGGAATATATTTATGAAATCATGTTTTGTTTATTCTCTTTCTTGTCGCAATGTGGTCCATCTCGTATATTGGTCATCACAGTTTCCAACAGGGTAGTATTGTACCTTAATATCATCCCTAAAAGAATCTACAGTGGGGGTGACCGCAAATATTGCAGATTCCTCGGTGATCCTTTTCTCACAATAAGTTTCCCAACAATCCTTGACATAGGGGACAACCTTAAGGAGACCAAAGGTAATATTTTCTCTATTGGAAAAATTATGGACCAAAAAATACCCTTCTAGCATATTCAACCATTTATCTACATCATCCACATCTATATGACCTTCAAATAAGGCTGGGATATCAAAATTGACTTTTACGTTGAAGTGGGCGGCGTGGTCACTTGATGAAGATGCATTGCATGTTGGCAACCATCAAAGGATATGTGCAAATTTATCCATCTTCTTGTTTCTCTGTCACATGAGGTCTTCCTCGAGAAATAGTTTAAAATGATCCCTTGCTCCATCCTCTCTATTTTTGCACACCATGGGAGGTTATCGTGATCAATGGGGATAGTCTTGCAAGGGCTCAACCACTTCAAGTCCCAAATCCTTATACCCTAACCTCGTTGCGGACATGCACAAAGAAACAAATAAAGAGTAGACCTCTCTAATACCACTAATCCATATTTATAAATGGAAAGAAATGGAATGCATATGTATAGAAAATAAATAAACAGAGATACAGTAAAACTTGACTTCTATTAATAAAGAGAATATGTTGAAGTTATCGTGATCAATGGGGATAGTCTTGCAAGGGCTCAACCACTTCAAGTCCCAAATCCCTATACCCTAACCTCGTTGCGAACATGCACAAAGAAACAAATAAAGAGTAGACCTCTCTAATACCACTAATCCATATTTATAAATGGAAAGAAATGGAATGCATATGTATAGAAAATAAATAAACAGAGATACAGTAAAACTTGACTTCTATTAATAAAGAGAATATGTTGAAACTGTAAAAATACAGACTGAAACAAACTTGCTCGAATGGTGGCAACTTATCTCTAATAAGAGATGTGACGGCTACGCTCATTTACAAGAAGATGGTTACAAAGAGGCTCCAAAGGCCTTTTAAACATAAATCATAAATGAGAAAACCCTAAACGTCCAAAAACCTAACCCTAGGATATGAAGTGCTAAAATTCATGTGGGCCTCAACGGGGTAAGTTTGTACATCAACTTCTTGGGTCATAACTTTTGCATACGATCTCTTTTTTAGGCACATGATAGCTCGTTGGAAAGAAATATCTAAGGACTACCCATTTTTTTGTCACACTCTCACTAAAACTATTGCTATGACTGTTTCTCACCCAAAAAATGATGTTTAGGGCCTCAAAACGACCTCTAAAGTTTAGGACTCAAAAAACTAGGAAACAACTTCCAAAATGAAAACTATTCTTTGAGCTAGTGGAATAGGTGAGTGGCCACCGATATCCACCTAGACTAGTCCTCCCCACTTAGGAATAAATGGTCTCCATTGCGTTGAGTTCCCCCATCAGATGGGAAAAATTATTTTGAACTTGGTTCAGGGTGAGCCACTTGCATTGGTGTAGGAGTTGCCCTGATTTGACAAGCCAATAAAGATGGATCCTCTATTGTTGAGTGCCATTAATCTGAGTGTCCCTGATCTGTTCAATAGTTGCATGTTCCATGCAGTTAGGGTTGAGCTATTTCAGTTTCAACTTCTCTACGATCTCTGATGTGTCTAATAATGGTGAGAAGTATGGTCGAGGGATGTCCACATTGACCACAGGGTGCAGGCCAAGGAAGGGGGGAATACTTAGCACAAAATCATTGTCACCCATATCCTTAGTGATGGTGTAAGGTCCATAGCGAAGTGGAAAAATATTTATGTGGGGTATTGTGAGGAACTCTTTCTGCAAATCAAACCATACCTTGTCTCCCACCTAAAACTTATGTGACACCCAGTGTTGATCATGGTGCTGTTTATACTTAGTATTGGATTTTTGTAAACTATCATGGACTTGTTGCTAGATGTGTTGAATTTTTTTAACAAACTTGGTATCTTTGTTGGCCTTAGATTCAACATGGGATGATTTTTCCTTTGTGGATGCAAGGGGTAGTGCAACTGCAATGGGACCCAATGGTTGAAATCCCAACCCCACCTGAAAGGGACTATGGTTGGTCAAGCTATGAAGGGCTCTGAAGTAGTTGTGTTGAACATAGGAGATAATTTCATCCGATGTGTGTGGATGTTTGGAGTTGTACATGCGTAAGATATGCATGGTCATTCTATTGATTACCTCTGTTTGGCCATTAGTTTGGGGGTGGAAAGCAATGGATTTGGTGAGATTAGTGTCTAGTAGTGACCAGAGACTGGACCAGAATGTGTTGAGAAACCTATTTTGTAATACCTTGGTTTTGAGTCCCCATATGAAATAATGTGTTTTGTTTATTTGATTAAATGTCGGAGTTCCCAAATAATTAAAGAGGCCATCGTGCCTAGGAAATGTAATGCTATGATCATTATTAATAATAAAATGCATCATTGGCTGCAACACAGACAAGGAAAATATTTATAGGGGATATAATTCCATAAGAGAGATGGCTTAAGGGGATAAGTCATTTATTCATATTTTTGTTTACCCATAATTATTTTAATGGATAGAAGTGGTTACATGTGCTTCTTGGGGAAATGCCATGGGATTCTTGATTTTCAAGTAAATATTTAAACCCATGTTGTGGGTTGTTTGGGGGTTCTTCTCCATACACACTTTCACACTTTCATTCATTATTTCTCATTCATCCTTGATCTTGGTGGGGGAAAGAAAAATAAAAACGATTTTATTAGGAGAGAATCCATTGTTGGATAGTTGTAATAACTACTAGTGTATTCCATCCATGAATTAATTCCTGCATTCCTAAGATGCATTGGCATGTACTAAATTTTATTCACAACTATGAGTCCTGAGAGTCCCAACATGGATATTCTTGACCATATGAACTAGATCCCTCGAAGGAGGTGGATAGCCTGAGGGATTGCATGGAAGAGAATAGAGTACATTCTCTTGGGTTGTCCGGGATGGAGAGAAGAGAGTTGGTGTATGTTGGATTGTTGTGTGTTGAGGAACCTGTGAGATATTGAGTGTTGACTGGTTTGGGGAAGCTGAGTGACACCCTGGAACTGTCCTTATGGATTCATAGCCCTAGCTCAGGGGTGGAATTGTTGTTGATACTTGGAACAATAGAGTCTACAATTGGGTGGAACGTCCTTGGTCTATAGCCAGTTGGTGAACCATTTTGATTAAGAAAAGTTATCATTGTCATGTGTTTCTTTGTTGTATATTTATTTCTGATGTGTGTGAATTATTATCTATGAGATTCGTATGTTATAACATGCATGATTGTTAGTTATTTCTATGCATAGCATATTTAAACAGTCTTTATATTGTAGAATGAATTTGTATTATTGCATGTGTTTTTATCATGTTTCTTTCATGCTTCTTTAATAATTAAATGGTTTTAGAATTCAAAATCAGCTTCTAACATAGTTTTTGAGGTAGCGTGTCTGGCCGAGGGTGGTTGGGGACGTTAAAAATTGGTATCATAGCTTCTGGTTGAAACACTGGAATGGTATGGGATGGAACTGTTCGACATGGTATTATGGTGTTGGAATTGATGTCAAGAATATTAGTATGGTATTTTCATTAAGAAAGAATATGTCTTTGAGATCCTAAAGCTCAAGAGAGATAGTGTAATAGGTTGCACGGAATCAGAATGCACAGTGTTAAGTCCTTTGGAAAGGTTGAAGGGAATCTTAGGAAAAGGAGTGCCTTAAGAAAGTGATGTTGGGATTGAATTCCCAACAGATCAACTATAGAAACACCTTCATAACGGTGAGTAAACTATGTTACAGTTGGGGGATATGACAACCGTCGATTGCTGACCGAAGGAATAGATCAATTATCGTGGTTCAGTTGGAATCCAAGTGTAAATCCATAGGAGTCTTAAAGGAATCAAACCTCTAAAGAACATTGATCCCAGGTCAATAAAGCCTCGAGAGAAGGAGGATAATGAGAGTCGTCATATCTAGTTGAGAAATTTTGGGTATAATCAGAGCCTTCATATTGATCCATTAAAACCTCATCCATTCGACTAGGTTGATGAGTTCTATGGTAATTTGGCGTTGACCATTATGAGGGTAAATGAGTTAGAAATGGGTGGAATCCCCAAAGTCCGAAACCACAAATTAACGTAGACCATCATATCAAGGAGGAACTTCAGGTGAATTGTCCACCTTCTGATTGAGTATAGTGGAAGGATAGGGTAAGCCACAATATATCAGAGTAACAAAATCATGCAGAACGTCAATCTAAGATCCCTTTGGGACTTTTATCAACCATTAGTTCAAGCAATGGAAGGATGGTGTAAGCACTTTAGAAGGTATAACTCTGGGGGAGTTGAATAACTTGAGAGTTGTAATATCCCAGAGTCCCAAAGTAACAAAATCAAACAGACTGTCGATCTAAGATATCTTTGGGAATTTTCTCAACCATTATATCAAGTAGTGGAAGGATGATGTAAGAACTTTGGTGGGTAAAACTCTAGGGGAGTTGAATAACTTGAGAGTTGTAATATACCAGAGTCCCGGAGTGTCGAAGTCCCAAAATAAATACAGACAGTCCATCACAAAACTTGATTAAGTCACAACCATTGGACTAAGCTAGTGGAAGGATAGCATAAGAGGAGGTGTTAACCGATGGTAAGTGGTCATCGTCACTTTATGACCACTTTAGCAGGTATAACTCTAGGGGATTTGAACAAATTAAGAGTTATAATATCCCGGAGTGTTGAAGGCCTGAAATAAATAAGGATCGTTCATCTCAACACCTAAGTAAGTCATGATCATTGATTTCGTTGAAGCCTCTAGATGATACAAGATCATCCAATCAATGAGAGATTAAATCTGAACCATCTGATTTACTAGTGGAGATAATATAAGTACTTCGACGAAGTGTACTTCGAGAAGTATTACTCTAGAAGAATGCAAGAACTGAACCATCTGATTTACTAGTGGAGATAATATAAGTACTTCGACGAAGTGTACTTCGAGAAGTATTACTCTAGAAGAATGCAAGAATGTCGAATTCTGGAGGACCTGGTTCCAACATCGATCTCATGATAAGGTAAAGGGATTGATTAGAGGCGCGAAGGGCCTAGAATTAAACAAGTGATCTTTCAATGATATGCTTCCATTTGTTTGATTCTGATTCAGAGTTGGAACTTGCCTCTAATTCTGAGGCTTTTAGTTCAGCCACCAATGACTTCTTCGAGTGACATTCATCAATGTTATGCCAAGGGATTTTATGGAATTTCACACCACTTCCCAGTGTCTTTCTTTGTCTTCTCATTACCCTTCTTTGGTGTGAAGGACCTGTTGAATATGTTGCAAGTGTTCTTCCCAATTCTTGTTTAAGATGAGGATATAATCCAGACATACCACCAAAAAATAATTGGTGAAAGGCCACAATATATCATCCATCAATCTCATAAAATTTGTTGGAGCATTTGTCAAACCAAAGGGAATGACTGTCCATTTGAAAAGACCTTCTTTGGACTTGAGAGCAGTCTTCCATACATCAGTCTGTTCTATTGGGACCTGGTGGTATCTAGACTTCAGGTCAATCTTACTGAAAAACTTGGCTTCATTGAGTTGGTCAAGAAGGTCGTCAATTCAGGGAATCAAGTACTAGTTCCTGCATTGAGTTGGTCAAGAAGGTCGTCAATTCAGGGAATCAAGTACTAGTTCCTGACTGTGATTTTTTTTAGGGCCATGTAATCAATGCAGAGTCACTAAGTCCCATATTTATTTTATTCAAGTACAATTTGGATCTCGTGGGGTGAGGATTTGGGTTGTATGTGCCCCTTTTGAAGAATCTCTTGGATATGTCACTTGATTTCCTCATTTTCTATCAAAGAGCGGTAATAGATGGTCCCATTGGGTAGAGGTGCACCAGGGGCTAGATCGATTGAATGCTTGACCTGACAGTGCAGTGGTACCTTGATGGGCAAGGATAAGACGTATTTATATTCTTCCATGATATTTTCCAACTGCTTATGATGCATGGAGAGGCCATGTGTAGAGGCCATAGATGTGGTTGCGACCTTCTATTCACTTTTAGAGAGAATAATGAAGAATACAAATTTCCCAGTCTGGGAAATGACATTCTTGCATTTCTTAGTAGAGATCAAAGAAATGGAGGTAGGTGGAGATACCTCTGGTGTCATGTACAATTTTATACCCAAATTAATAATAACACTTCGAGGTCTAGATTCATATACAACATGTTGTTTCCACAAGTATGGTTGACCTAAAATAATATCAAAAACTTGAAGGGGGTAAATATCACACAATACCTCATCCTTGAAGGGCTTGATTTCATAGGGCAGACGACACTATTGGTCGAAGTAGAGATCTCTTCCTTGTTGGATCCACTCGAAGGTGTAGGGATGTGGGTGTGGTGTCATCGATAGGTTCAACTTTTCGATGACCTCTGATGAGATCAAGTTCTTTTGACTTTTTCTATCAACAAATAAATTCATCGGATCGCCATTCACCCACATCTACGAATGAAAAAGTTGTTCACCTTCCTCAGGTTCTTCTAGTTCACTTGATTGGACCTTGGTGGTAGAGAAAGTGGCACTAGGTTTTGCCTCAATGATCCACTTCCCCTTGTCTAGATCTGATTTAGAGTCAGCACATGCCTCTAATTCAAAGTCTTTCATCTTGAACACCAACGAGTGCTTCGAGTGACATTCATAAGTGTTATGGGAGGGGGTTTTATGGAATTCACACCACTTCCCAGTGTCTTTCTTTGTCTTCTCATTACCCTTCTTTGTTTGTGGCTTGAACTGGTTGTCCTAAGGGGGTACATCATTGCTCTGTCATTTGTTCTGAGGGTTTGGACTACCTTTTCCCTTCTTATGTTGTGAGGAATTTTCAGATCCAAGCTCCCGCTTCTTCTCTTTAAATTTTTTCTTGATTTTGATAGCATATCGATATGTCGCACCCAGTGATGAGATGTCTAGAAACTCCATTTTTGTTTGGATGTATCTATGCATACAGTCATCGGACTTGAGCACCAGATGTCGTTCAGAGTCCTTTATACCCATCTTGGTGCACAAAGTATGGAAGATATTTTTGAAACATGGTATTGTCTAGTCCCTTTCCTGTCATAGTTTGGTCCATCTCATATATTGTTCATTGTAGCTTCCAATAGGGTAGTATTGTTCCTTAATAACATCTCTAAAAAAATCCCAAGTGGGGGTGATCGCAAATATTGCAGATTCCTGAGTGGTCCTTTGCTCATAGTAATTTTCCCACCAATCCTTGACATGGGGGAGTTACTTAAGCAGTGTAAAGGTAACATTTTCTCTATTGGAAAAATTATGGATCGAAAAATACCATTCTAGTAGATTCCACCATTTATCTGCAACATCTGCATCTATTTGGCCTTCAAATAAGGGGATACCAAAATTTACTTGTACCTTGAAGGGGGCGGCATGGCTTCTTGATGAAGATGCATCCCCTGTTGGTAGTCATCAAAGTATTTGTACAAAGTTGTTCATCATCTTGTTCCTCTGTCGCGTGAGGGATTCCTTGAGCAACATTTTAAAAGGATCTTCTTCTCCATCGTTTCTCTTTTCTTCTTCCATGGGAGGTTGTCGTGATCAACGGGGATGGTCTTGCAAGGGCTCAACCACTTCAAGTTCCAACTCATTGTACCTTGGCCTCATTGGGGACATGCACAAATAAAAAAATAAAGAGCAGACCACTCTAATACCATTGATCTGGATTTATAAATGGAATGAAATGGAATATAGATATATATCAAAGAAATACATAGAGATACAGTAAAAAATGACATCTATTAATAAAGAGAAGATGTTGAAACTATAAAAATGCAGATTGAAACAAACTTGTTGGAATGATGGCAGCTAATCTCTGAGAAGAGATGTGACAACTATGCTCATTCACAAGAAGATGGTTACAATAAGTCCCCAAGGCCTTTTTAACATAAAACATAAATGAGAAAACCCTAAACATCCAAAAGCCTAACCCTAAGAGATGAAGTGTCAAAAGTCATGTGGGATCCTATGGGGTAAGTTGGTACATCAATTTCTCGGGTCGTAACTTTTGCAAACGATTTTAGTTTTAGACGCACGATATCTCATTGGAATGAACTATCCAAGGAATACACATGTTGTTGTCACACTTTGGCTAAAACTTATAATATGACTGTATCGTGCCCAAAAAACGTTGTTTAGAGTCTCAAAATAACCCCGAAAATTTAGGACCCGAAAAAAATAAAAAATAAAAACTACCAAAATAAAAAATGTTCTAATTATCATTTAAATATGAAAGAGAAAATGTTCTTTAAAATAAAATTTAAAAATAAATACCATATTGTTAAAACCATTATTATCTAAACTAATTAAACTGAAGGGACGTGCGTGCATTAATGATATAAAATATAATTTAAATTTAAAAATGTGTTGGTAAAAATAACAAAATCCACTACACTATACTAAATAAAGTTGAGGGTGTACATTAATGATGCAAAATATAATTTAAATTAAAAAATATCTTACTACAAATAAACACCACAATATTTATAAATCTACATCTTATTATCTTATAATAAAATAATTGTCATCCCTAGCCCATAATGTTATATGTACTCTTTATTTGTTTTTCATTTAATTGAAATAAATAAATAAATGATAATAAATTTAAATACAATTTCATTTTTTCTAAATACTTACCACTTTCTAATGTAATATCAATTTATTACATAAAACATTGATTAAACCTTTTCCCGCTTCAAATTGCTCCCTTTACTTTATAATGCAAAAGCTTCAATACTTTTTACCTAAATATTCGGAAACTTCAAAATAAACTAACAATCATATCTTAATTACATAGTAACATTCCTTACATCCATTGACTCTTATATTTACTATAACTGCAAATAAAACGTAAAAAAACATAATTTTAATTTAAAAAAATAACTTATTAAAAATAGTGAAATAAAAATGATGATTAATATCCATTGAAATAAAAAATGTTCTATCATACCTTAAAAAGGTAATATATTACATAGTTTTTTTAAGAATTTTATTTTTGTGCTAAAAAAACATCAACAGAAGTGTCCCAAGATCATCATAGTTTTGTTGACTTAATAGGTTAGGAAGGTCAGTGGTGTGACAAATATTTTAATTATTCTGTCACATGGTCCAATCCTCTATAGTATGTGCATGGTGTACACGGGTTCCGGTAGTTGTGAGCTAAGTGTCTTGGTTGATTACAATTGTAACATATATTATTGGTCATCTTCCTCCTCTAACAAAATTTCCTATGCCTCGACCTCTGTCAAAATTTCCTTTGTTTCCTGGATTAAAGCCTCTCTGGTTATTATCCTGTGGACCACCTCCTTCTGTCGCAACATTACCCTCCTGAATCTTGTACATATATGAAGTGTGCTCCGGCATCAAATCCCAAACTGATTCGTTTTGCACCTGTTTAATCTCCTTCATTTTTGTAATATATTGTGACTCATACTTTGTTTTCTAGAACGTTTTCAACAACACTTTCCTTATCTTCGTCGAAGTCCTCGCTTGTCCTGTAGGTGTGGTAATCTACATCTTCGTGTACCAGACTAGTGCACGACCTCTGAATGTTGTTGCCAACTGCACAATTTTTACAGCCTCATCCTGGACATTCTTTGTATCCCAAATTGCCTCATAGACAAACAGATGTTGTCATGGATCCTCTGACCCAATTCCCTGGAACTCAGGTAGTTTGATGGTTTTGTCTACCCCACCCATGTTTCTTTGTGTAGTCCCTCCTCTTAGCGATGTTGGTTGACTCTGACTCTATGCACTGCTTCTACTGCTCTGATTGCTACTACTTTGTCCTCCCTTGCTAACTATGAGTGTTTTTAATAAGTCCTCAACTATTATCTCTAATTGTGATGATGCACCTGTGGTCGTGGATTCAACACAAGGTCTAGTATGAGTAGGACTTAATGACTATTCTATTATAGGACTAGAATGGAACTCCTCTTCCTCTACTCTTATGTGTGGTATATCCATTATTTGGACTATTTCACAAGGTCCTATTCCCTCTGGCTCACTATATGACTCTCCTTTCTCAGCCCCAGTATTTATCCTCTTGTACCTCCTTCATCTATGCAGTAATAAAAACTCACCATCTTCCTCTAATACAACATCTTCGGTTCTCTCCATCTGCAATCCCTCGCATCCTTCTTCATTTAGTCCTTCATTATCTCATGTTCTCATACTATCCCCTTGTCATCCCCCGATTACCGTATGTGCATGAAGCCCCTTAGCAGTCGAACTCCATTGTCATCACGCACTTGTCACAAAAAAACATCTTATCAATGTACCCAACGATTTCATGAACCTTCCATACAGACCTTTGAAGAATTCCCTTTCTGCAACACTATATGAATAGGGACAATCTACTGCAAATTATGTGATATATCCTCCTAGTATACTATCTAACCAGAAATCCACTGCACGAGAAGTTTTATTACTTATAGAATTTAGTTTTCTTACCAACTCAGGAGTCCAATTCCTCGACGTTGCGGCTCGGTACCTCCCATTATCTGCCACTAGTCTTTCTTACCACTCGGTCAGAATATTCCTAAATTCGCCAAAGAAAATTTCATGTAGATCTATGTACACATACCTTTGCATCCATTGCTTGTTACTCATCCAAGGTTTTCTATTCTCTCTTCGAGAAAACTCTTGTTCCTTCCTTTCTAACCATTATGATACCTCGTTCTTATTCAACCTCCAAAACATTCCCTCAATTTTCAGATTTCGAGTTCCAACAACAAAACCATTTGTTCGCACGAACGCAGTTGTAAGACCCTAGGTTTGATTTATCTTATCCAAGAAAACCATTCAGACATCGACCCTTTTGGCATCACTTGCATGCAAGCGAATTCTCACCTGAGGTATCTATTGGGGCTGCAAGAACCAAGTTTCTGCAGTAGTGAGAGAATTGGAAGCGATCATCCTTTTCATTCTTTCTTCTATGTTCTGCGTGCATTATTTGGTATTTACTCTTCTTAGATTACTTAGTGAATTCATTTATGCATTACCATTATACTTCATATTATAACAGAATCCATGTATGGTAACATTCATACCCATTGTGCAATGATCATATATAAAAATATTCTAATCTAACATGCATTAAGAAAATATCCATGATCAATCGCATAAAAGAAAAATAAACCAAGTAGTTAACGTGGTTCACTCAACTTTGGGCTACATCCACAATGACTGGCTTCTTTATTTTGCTTTCGGTAATTGTCTTAGGATTGTGCACTATGCTTACAAAGATACATCATGATATATTTTCATTTATCTAGCCTAATTTCTCTGCAGTGCAAACCTCTCTCTCTCTTTGCAAAATCTCCTTAACATTCAAACATAGAATCTTCTCTTGAACAAAACTCTACAGAGCTCTCGACTCATTGGAACTAAAAGAGAGGAACCCATACTCTCCCAACCCATTACATGTTTATACATAAATTCTAGGGATTAAAACCCTAATTTTCTCACCCCAAAACCCTAATACAACTTATGATAACTCAAGTTGACTCACTGATCAAGATTTTTTTTCCTGCTTTTCATTCTGCATGTTTCTTTTGCACTCTGATTGTTCTTCTTCCTGCTTTTTCACATCCTTCTATCTTTAGCATGTCGGGTTTTCATCCTTCCTTTTCACCCGTTTTCTTCTCTTTCTTTATTCTCTACTTCATTTGTTTTCTTTATTCTTCTTTTATGTATGTTCATGTTGCAGACTCCGAATCTAACTTTTCTTCATTCTTCTTCTATGCACATCTTCTATACTTAGGATTTTTATGAATATTATTTCCACACAGCCTGTCCAACATATATCAATATTGTTATATTAATAAATGAAATCTCCATCCATGTGTACTGATTGAGAGGGTATTTATTATGAAGTTAAATGTGAGGAGATATTCTCATTTTTATGTAGCAATCTACACCTCCAATCCCTCTGCGGGGGGTTTCTTGTTCCATGCTGACCACAATACAAATCCTTCAATGTTAAGGACCTTCAATTTTTTATGATCTCATGTTACAACCAGAAATATAATATCAATTTCTCTCGGGATCCAACTTAATATAGGCCCTTCGCTCCATGGAAAATCAAGTCAGTTCCATGAGAGGATCTAGAGTGTACCAAATTCCTATTTATTATTATCTTTCTNNNCCATGAGAGGATCTAGAGTGTACCAAATTCCTATTTATTATTATCTTTCTAGTCTCTATTATTGATAGCTACTTTTTCTTCCTTCCTAACTTGTTTTTCCTTTTGAACTTCCTTTATTAGTTATGCTTGGTATTTTGGAATGAGATATTCATTTATAAATATTCGTGACCCTTTTAAGCTTGGATTTTGTTGATTATGCCTTATTTATCATCATTAGAGATGACCTTAACCCAAATCAACCTATCTTTATGTTCAACTATTTTTCTCGTCTTCTTTGCTTCTATCAAATAAGTTGTTTCAATTTGTGATTTATTTTTTAGTTATTCCTTCATAATTGTGAGTGTGTCCTCATCTTTTTGGTCTTTTATACCAAAATAATGAGGTTCAAGGATATTTTGTTACACATAGTTTAGCTCTAATTTGTGATTTATTTTTTAGTTATTCCTTCATAATTGTGAGTGTGTCCTCATCTTTTTGGTCTTTTATACCAAAATAATGAGGTTCAAGGATATTTTGTTACACATAGTTTAGCTCTATGAGCTTATTCATTTCCTCTTTGATGTGTTGATATCCAAGTTCCCCTTGGGTTGATTGTTTCTTTTCTTTCCTTTTTTTTTCTAGTTCTTGCAATCTAACATCAATTTCCTACAGTTGAGTCTCCAAACCTGATATTCTATTGTTTATATGTGTATAAATCTTGTCTTGTAAGGATCTAAATTTATTATCAATAATTTCTTCAAGCATTCCTTTTAACTCTGTTTGAAGTTTGGCTTCTCTCTCTTCTCTACAATTCTCCAATGATTCTATATGTTCATACAAATTATCCAGGGAAGAAATAGATAAGAAGTATAAATAACTTGTGCACCTAATTTATCATAGGTTTCTTATTGCACAAAGTTATAAAGTTCATGTTAGGCCCATTCGTTGACCTTGTGCATTCACAATTCAAAACAAGACTCGAGACTTCAAAATCAGTCAAAGTCACTTTAATGGTACTTTTGTAAGAGGTTGGCTACTTATTTATGTCATAAACTACAAGTTCCTTTTCCCATGATATATTTACAAATTTCTGAGTGTTGTAGATCTATGGTCAGTGGCCCTAACCTTTTGAGTGGCAGATATGTTGTTTCAATGACATACATGTCTAGTTGTATAGAATAAACATTGCTAGTGAATTATTATCAAATGATAGATTTGTCAGTTAAATGTTCATCTCAATGCTCATTAAAATGTGTTTTGTAGGTCTCTCCACAAATCATTAACTTGAAATTTGAAAAACCCTATAATATTTTTGAGCCCAATGGTAGCCAAAGTGATATTAAATGATCTTCCCTGCGCTTTTGTCTTACTATCATGTCAATTGTGATATGAAATTAGATCATAGAATATAGGTCCATGCAAGTTCTAATAAAATAAATAAATTATTGCGTTCAAAGGCACTTTCTTTTGGAGTATGGTAATTACTCCCGCTAGTTCTAGAAGAATTTGGTTGAATGAGTATGCATAGATGAGTTAGTTGAGTGATCAGTTGATTTGGTATTTTAGTCAGTTGTTAGTTGTTAGTTAAATATTTATTGTGTCTATTTAATAATAAGAAGGGAAATCCACACCCCAATGTGTTTTCCTTCCTCAATGAGTTTTCTTGTGTCAACATGTTTTTCTAGTTCTTTTTCATATATGTATCTTCTTATCTAATTAGCATGGTATCAGAGAAGGCTTAAATCTCTTCAAATATAGGAGAGCAGAATTATTCCAATCCTATGGAGAAAGTTGTGCATGCGTTGATCCAGTGATTGGAAAACGCAAAAGATTTGAGTGTGAGAGAACAACAACTTTTTTAGTGGGAGAAATTGATTGAAAAGCAGGCATCGTGAATCAGATCTAGAGGAGTCAAGACATAGATATGTCCATAGAAGGCACAAAGATTAGAGAATATAGTAAGAATATTGAAAGGAGATCCCAAGGAATTGTGGATCAAGGGTTTCAAAGCCCATGATATTTTCATTTAGCAGCAAGAAATTGGTAGATCCTTGCAAAGTAGATCAAGAGGAAATGATAGATAAAGGATTCCAAGAAATCTATTGTTTCAAGGAGAGTCGTCATTTGATTGTTGGGTGGAAATATTCCAAGTGAAGATTACAAGAGAGGAGAATTTCGCTATTTGTTAAAGGGAGCTATCATTTTCTCAAACCCTAGCCACTGGACTAAAGAGAGTAGCTGCAAGTTTTATTTGGTAAGTTATAATTTAGAGGAAATATGTTTTATGGATACAGAGAAAGAATGTTGTTATGGTTTTTGATTGAAGACGTTTTTGTAATTATTTCACTGGAGAAATATAGTTGATAGAGAAAATGGATATCGATCTCTTGAGACCTCTTATTTTTATTGGTAAAAATTGTGAATTTTGGGCCATTAATATGAGAACCAAATTACATATAGATCGCTTATGGGACATTGTTTTGAATGGGTTTGAGAACCCCTAAATCAAGAAGCCTTTAAGGCCATGACACAAGCTCTAAGGGATCAGTTTATAGTCAACATGAAGGATGATGTAGTATCATTGTCTCTCATTCAAAAAGGCTTGGATGAGATGATTCTTCCAAAAATTGCAGCAACAACTAGGTCCAAAGAAGCTTGGGATATTCTCAAGATTGCTTATAGTGAAAGGGGGAGCAACACCCATCAACATCAGGTTGAGTCACATAAAGTTATAGTTGTTGATAAAGTAGCTTTCATAACAGCGAAAGTTGTGGAAGAGCCAGAAATTGAGACTACAGCTGTTGTAGAGAAATTTCTTGAAGAAATTGCAGAAGAAAAAGGTGATGTTGTACAAGATGTAGAGAAAGAACATGGTGAAGAAATTGAAGTTGAAGAAGAAAATGACACTGTGTTTGCAACAAAATGTGAGAAGAATTTAGTTGCAATGAAATTTGAGTTTGATTATGAGGTAGAATGAATATTTCTTGAGGAATGACTTGCAAATCCCAAGTATGATAAAGATGTAACTAGATATGGAAACGATGCAGTAGAAGAAGTTACAGAACAAATACAAAAAATAATCAAAGTTGTTGATTATTTTTCAATAGTGGAAGAGAAGATGGAAGAGAATGAAAATGTTGTTATAGAGGTTAACAAAGATACTCAGTCAACAATAGTTGAAGTAAAAGAAGATGTAGAAGAAGAACCATATGAAGAAAAAAAAAATATTAAAGAAGAAGCCTAGAGTAAAACAAAGTTGAAGAAGAAGAAAAGGTATGTAGAATATAAATTTTGGAGCAAAAAAAAGAAAAAAGTTATAGAGCATTGGGCAAGTTGCACTCACATGCAAAATTAAAGGATTTAAAACAAGTATTGTAAGCCTAGATGACACTTAGACCAACATGAAATCATGATTATGTAAGGCATTTTCAAAAGTAATGGTCAAGGTTGTTAGCAGTCATAATTAAGGGGGAGTGTTGGAGTATGGTAATTACTCTTGCTAGTTCTAGTAGAAGAATTTGGTTGACTTAGTATGCATAGATTACTTAGTTGAGTGATTAGTTGATTTGGTCTTTTACCCAGTTGTTAGCTGTTGACCACCGTATCAAAGTTAGTTAGTTGTTAGTTGTCACTTAAATCTATATTGTGATCATCTATTTAATAATGAGAAGGGAAAACCCTGCCCCAATGAATTTTCATGCCTCATTGAGTTTTCTTGTGTCAATATGTTTTCTTCATATCTGTATCTGCTTATCAAATTAACACTTTCTTTAGCCTAGTATGAAGGGAGATATGTAATTCCTTCCTTACTCGACATCTAGTCACAAAACATTCAAAAAAATAAATAACAAAAATAATGTATATATTATGATGATAATGATTAAAGTCCTCATTCCATCATGATCAACATGCTCATTACATCATACTCTATATATATATATATCCGTCATCAAGGGAAAGGCAAACAAATAACAGAGATGGTGTTCGCCGTGTTTGAGGAACAAAAGGTTGTATGACACAGGGAATTGGTACAGAAAAGTTGTTAACATAGATTTCACATCGACTTGCTCGTATAGTTATAACTGAAAAAATGACTCTGATAGTGGCAGAGAACATGCAAAGAAAAAATGATTCTGATAGTGGCAGAGAACATGCAGAGACAGCGATCGTTGCGTCGTGTAGCAGATAACAATGTATAGCATTAAATGTTTAATGAGTAGCATCGTTCTCTACATCATCTCGCATCTATATATCAATGTCGAATCTACAACATATCTTATACATAATCTCTTTTTTCATATACTTGCTGTGCTCGTAGCAAGCGACAGTCAACATAAAAGTCGAAAGCAAACTTTTCAGATATTCTCTCTCAGAAACTCATCATGTGTCCAACTAGCTAGAAAAAAAAAAAAGGAACGGTCCAGGACAACAATTATCAGTTTCACATAATTATATTCCATATTGAAGATATGATGTTCGATGGTTCAGATATATTTTAAGATATGATGTTTGATATATATATATATATATATATATATATATATATATATAT
>CBVK0103062719.1:0-18037 GCA_900067695.1 Picea abies | reverse complement strand
AGATGGGAATACATCAATGTCTCTTGATCAATGGATTTCTCGAGTGTTTGACACCGAATCCTTTATTCACACTTGTAGGAATGTACTCAGTGCCTTGATACCTGCTTTCATTATTGGTAGGTTGTCTCGCATTTGTTGACGGTATACCTCAATCACCAATAATCAAACGATGTCTCATTATGTTCAACCTCAACTCCTTTATTCACATGATGTAGACTTGCACCCTTGGCGGATAGTGTAGAAGACTTGAAGACATCACTATGTGGTCGTAGCTTTCCTAAGTTGTTGCTTCCCATTCATTGAACCAACACCTGTTCGACTTTAGTGATCATGGGAGATCAGATTGTACTCCATGGTATACAGATATCTTCAGATTGATTTTGAGACTATTTTCACTGGGCCTTGTTCGTGACTATGACAACTTTTGGCATATAACTGTAATTGTATCTGCCTATTCATAGCCACAGACACTTACTTGGTATATTTTCCGCATGGATCTGCATTGTATTCTTGGTAGCCATGTATGCAAAGTCAGTACAGAATGTAATACGCAATCGAGTTCGCCCAGCTGGTTCTCTACCACTCCACTCCTGGGTTATTTTTAATGTATTTCGGCCATCGCAGATACTCCTCTGATCTCACACAATAGGGGGCATCTGTTATAGCAAGATTTGCCTCACCATTGCTATCTTGCATAGAGGACCTTTTTCTATTTCCCTATGCAGACTTATCATCCCTTTTTGACCCAGAGCTAAAAATAAACATTTTTCCACATATACGCGCCCTATCAGCTATACAGCAAGAGTTTACGCAGGCTACTCTACTACATCCCACGTACATCAGGATTTGTGCCAGAAAATACAAAAATGGAGTTGGGTTTCCATGTCACGACAAGAGATCTCTGATCCTTGGCCTTCCATATACTGGAAACGTTCCGACTCGACCCTTCAATTGCATTGTGAAGGCTATAAGAGCACAATTTCGAGCTATGGAAAGAAGGAGAAAGCATTCAACTTTGAGAGCAAAGTTACTCTAGAGAAATTACTTCATATTGAGTCTACATCCCTTTGTTCCTCAAGTCTGAACACAGTGTCCAGCCCCCAAGCTCTTACCCCATTGTTGAGAGAATCTCATTGTCTCTCTCTTTTGAGCTTGCCTTTGGTAGAGGATTGAAGTGGTGGAGACCCAGTTGGAAGGAACTTGGTTCCTTGGTTTCGAACCGTGTCGACACGGAAGTCTGTAATGTTGACACTTCTTTTGATCAATTATTAATAGAAATATTCCTTTCCCGTCCTATTGGTATCATGCAAATATATGATTATTATCCATGGGCATGTTTGTAATGTTTATTGATGGATTATGCTATCTGATGTGCTAACCCCTTTACATTATCACTATATACTTGCTTTGCTTGTTTGTTGAGAACTTATTGCAAGTATAAAGCTTTGGGTCAGAGTGCTCAATGATGAAACATCATCAAACGTTGGATCGAGGTAGGCCTCTTTCTTATCTTGCACATTAGTTTATATAGCATACAATTGAATTGAGTTGATTTATGCAGTCATACCTGTTTGTTGTGGTTTACACTTGGCCATAGAGAGTTTTTCCCTCGTAACAGTTATGAGTCCAAAAAGCTCAAGGAAAATGAGAGGAACTATGCCACACATGACTTGGAGCATGCTGCCATTGTCCACGCCTTGAGGATGTGGAGGCATTACCTCATGGGGAAGAGATTTGAATTAAGAACAAACCACATTGGCATGAAGTATCTTTTTGAACAACCAACCTTAAATGCCAGACAAACAAGATGGCTAGAATTTTTAAGTGAATATGACCTCGATATAAAGCATATCAAAGGAAAAGAGAATAAAGTTGTCGATGCACTTAGTAGAAGAGTGCATCTCATGCATGTTATTGTTGTCAGTATGGATCAATCAGACTTGAAGAGCAGAATTTTAAATGATCTTGTTACGGATCAACATTACCTACAGGTAAAGGAAATCTTACAGCTAGGAGATGTACAATAGAAAACAAAGGAGTGTGAGATAAAGGAAGATGGATTACTCATGCATAAGAATAGAGTCTATGTTCCTAGTTCCAGAGAACTGAGGAATTTGGTATTGAAGGAAATGCATGATGTTCCTTATGTTGGACATCATGGTTATCAAAAAAACAACTACAACAGTAAGAAGACAATTCTTTTGGCCGGGAATGAAAAAGGATGTTACCGATTACATCGCTCGATGTATTAAATGTCAGAAGGTGAAGGTTGAGCATAGGCACCCAGCAGGTTTGTTGCACCCATTACCAATCCCATAGAAGAAATGGGAGGTGATAACCATTGATTTCATAAGTAAATTACCCAGGACAACAAGGCAACATGATTCAATCATGGTGGTGGTTGACAAATTAACAAAGGTTGTTCATTTTGTTTCTGTAAAAACAACCCCTACAACGGCTAATATTACAAAAATTTACATGAGAGAGATTGCTAGGTTGCATGGGATACCTAGGACAATTGTCTCGGACAAAGATACAAAGTTTACCTCCAATTTCTGGGGGGGATTGTTTAAAGGATTTGGTACAAATCTAAACTTTAGCACAACATACCATCCCCAATCAGATGGACAAACATAGAGGGTCAATCGAGTAATTGAAGATATGCTGAGAATGTATGTGATGGATAAGCCATCTAAGTGGGAAGATTACTTACACCTGGTTGAGTTGGCATATAATAATGGATATCAAGCTTCATTGAGAATGAGCCCATTTGAAGCCTTGTATGGTAGGAAATGCAATACTCCAGTGAGCTAGGACAACCCAGTAGATAGAGTGGTACTTGGGCCAAAGTTGCTCAAGGATATGGAAGACCAGATGTTTAAGATCAAACAGAATTTAAAGGCAGCTCAAGATAAACAGAAATTTTATGCAGATAAGAACATAACAGCTAGAGAATTTAAAGTAGGGGAGCATGCACTTTTGAAAATGAAGCCCAAGAAAAGCTCCTTGAAATTGGGTAGTTGTACAAAGCTTGCAACCAGATTATGTGGTCCATTTGAAACGTTGGACAAAATAGGGCTAGTTGACTACATGCTTGCATTTCCTGCTTCCATGAATGTGTATACTGTATTTCATGTCTTTTTACTAAAGAAATATGTACAAGATCCTAACCATGTTATTGATTGGCATCTGATTCGGGTAGAGACAGAGGGAGACTTTTAGGTCCACCTAGTGCGGGTATTTGACAGAAAGGTCAAAATGCTCCGGAATCAAGTTATAGAGCTGGTAAAAGTTCAGTGGACCTGCTACAATCCTGAAGATACTACCTGAGAGCATGAAGATGTCGTGCGAGCAGAGTACTCGCAGATTTTTGAATAAATTTTGAGAGTTCGATCTCTATTTTGTATATGCACTGAGGACAGTGCGAAAATAAGGGGGAGGGGATGTAACACCCCAGGTTTTGAGCCCCATATTAAATAATATATTTTGTTAATTATCGAGAGGCCAGAGGGCCCAGACAATTAAAAGTGGCCAGTGTACCTAAGAAATGTAATGTTTTGATCATTAATAATAATACACACATTGTTGGTTGCTAGACGGACAAGGACTAGAGTTATAGGGGGCTATGATTCCACAAGAGAGGGGGCTTGAGGGGCTAGATGTTATTTTCCTATTTTAATTACCCCTTTGTCTAAGGGAGTACATAAGTTACATGAGCTTCTTGGGGGAGGCTAGGAGGTTATTGATTCCCCACGAAATACTTAAACTCGCCCCTGGTCTGTTTGGGAGTTGGTTGATTGCTCATTTTCTCCTTCATTCGGTTATGCGTTCATTCACTTGCTCATTGGTTCATGCGTTCATTCATTTTCTCACTCGTTCATTTACCACCCCATCGTTACCTATCACTCATTGATCCATCCTCGTCCATGTATTGTCTTGGGAAAGGGAAACAAAATGTCGAAGAGTAGCCATGGCATTGTTGGTTGTAGTGGTCACTGGTGTAATCCAATCGTGACTTGAGGCATGCATGTCTGAGATGCGTTGGCCTGTGTCCAGCTTTGTTCACAGTTGTGAGTCCTAAAAGTTCCAGCATTGAGATTCTGGAGCAGTTGCGCTGGAGCCCTGGAAGGAGAAGTACTACCTAAGGGCCTGCGTGGCAAAGAAGGGTGGAAGTCCATTATCTTGGGTGGTGCAGGTTGGGTAGAAGAGAGATGGGTACTTGGATTGTTGTGAGTACTGGGAATGCTTGTGAGAGCTTGAGTATTGACTGGTTTTGGAAGCCAAGTAACACTCTGGAACTGTCTTGTGGATTCATAGCCTTGGCTCAAGGGTGACATTGTTGTTGAGATTTGGAATAGTAGTGTCTACGATTGGGTGGAACATCCTTGGTCTGCAGCGAGTTGGTGTAATATTTTATAAAGATAAGTGCTCTCTGTTACGGTATTATTTACCTGTATATGAATGTATTTCGTTGTGTATATCTTTATCTTTTAATTGAATCTTTAGAATATGCATGATTGTTGGTTATTGTTGTGCATGTCGTTAGATATTTTCTTTTATGCGTCCTTATTAATTTAAAAATGCATCGATAAGAGAAAGAAGTCCAAGGGTGGGCTTGAAGGTAGCGTACCCTGGCCTATGGGTTTGGGTCTTGGTCCTGAGAGTCCTTCGCCCGAGGGCAATATTTAGCAAAATGTCCATACTCATGACATGCTTTACATTTGAAGGGGATTTGCTCATAATCCACTTGTTGAATGTAAGACCAGTAATCTAGAATTAGTTGTATTGCTTATGGGAGTCCTTTTTCTAGATCTACCTCCACACAAAGCCTGGTGCATGCCTGTAGTCCCTCTCGTGGTTCAACATGATCGATATATTTTCCTAGAGAGTTTCCAATATTTCTTATGGTTTCGTCATTCCAGCAGTGAAGGGGAAGGAAAGGAAGTTTTACCCACACAGGGACTGATGAGGGGATATCATTTTCTGGACTAAAGTCAGGAGTCCATTTATTAAGGTGCATTCCTCTTGTGCCCATGAAGTATGGTCCACTTCAGAAGATCATATCCCCATCTTCTTCTTTTTTCAAATAGGAAATCAAAGAATCCCTTACCGCAGAAAGCCACCGACATTTGGCCCTAGATCAACTTGCGCCAGTTTGATTCCAACCAGAGGTGCATGGCTTTTGGGGAGGGCCAGAGTTCTGTGAACTGCCCGATCAGTCCTTTGTCCGCTAGTCTGAGAGCTAAGGGCCGTGCCGAGGGGGCATGAACTACTACCTTAGGAATTTATGTTGTTTTTTGACAAAACATGAGGGGTTTGTCTTGTGCGTTTTAACATAGGAAGCAATTAAGGCCTATAGATCTGAGGACGAGGATCCCGGGGGAGGATCCCCTCCTTCAGAGGGAGACATTAAAGCGTTGGCAGGTGGAAACACTGAATCGCAAATCCTAGGGCTCAATCTGCAGCAGCGATTAAAATTTTACCGCTTTATTACAGTACTTTTCTGAAGTGGTTTCATTGTTGTCATCATCATTAATTAATGTTGTTATAAATGCTTGGACAACCATTTAAGTCATTCATTGACTTGTATTTATCTTGAAAAGTGTGAGTGAGAAACCATTATCAAGTTTATTGTATCTCTTCCTTGTCATCATAACTTGCAGCTTTCAAGATACATTGTTGCTACTGTGATCTCGCTTTCATTATATGGTAACTTGTTCAGGCAACACATAATTTGTTTAAGAGGTCATTGGTTATAATTGTTGCTACTAATGTTTGATGTTTCATTGGTAAAGGGCAGGTACAAACACATTTTCATTTTCCCCTATCCCTTTCAAGTTCACCAAAGTGACTTCTTCTGTTGAGTGACCTAAACAGAGGGGTGGGTTTTCACTGTAGCTTTTTTGCCCTTCATTAACCAACTAGGTCCTGGGATGTCTCCCTTGGAGTGAGGTTTTCCTCCTCCTAAAGAGAAAGAGGTACCCTATTGGGGTCATAGTGACAAGGTTACCTATGTGTTACGTCAATCTAGGCCTAGTTGCCTTTAGGCTTGGGCGAGTATAGATTGTGCAATAACATTTGCGGCGTCGTTGTCGGGAAACATCAAGTCAATCTTCCTCGAACGACATTTTTTGGTAAACCTTTATCCAAAGCCTTCATTCACATAGCTTACCCGGCGACTCCACTGAGGGTGATCCTCTCATCCCTTTGATAATCTAAAGAAAATTATCTGGCGACTTCACAAAATTCAAGGAGATATACCAATCCTCCCAAGTCTTACAAAAGAAATCCTCCCCGAAACTCTCTTGTAGTAAAATCATTATTTGGAGGTATTTTTCCCTTAAACACAATGTCTAATGTTCAAACTCAGACCCATAATCCAAATCAGGTTAATAACCAAAAGCAATGGTCTTCCAAACTTTTTAAGCCGTTAGACACGACAAACATTCCAAGATACCCTCGGCAAATGTCCCCTGGGTATGAGAAGTGGTTGCCTAAGTTCACTGGTAATGATGTAGCCAGCGCTGAGGAACATATGAGCAATTTCTGGGCCTTTTTCCGACTTCGTCCCATCATTGATGACCCCGAAGATTTGGCAATGAAGTTATTTTCTACTACCCTCTGTGATAGTGCTAGAAGATGTTATAATGGTCTTCATGATGCTAGTATTACATCTATGGATAAATTAGAGGAAAAATTCCTCAAAATATGGAGTGTCAAGGAAGACCCCAACATGTTGCTAACAAGGCTTAACAACATTGTAAAAGCTGAGAATGAAACTGTTAGGAATTTCATGATAAATTTGAGAGGCCAGTACTACATATCCCAACAAGCCACCACCCTTCAAACAACTTTCTTCTCTTTCTTTAGACCAAAGCCTTTACAGGACAAATGGGTTTCCTTATCAGAGACAAAGCTCCTAAAACAATCCAAGAATCCTATGAGATGGCTATGAAGATTTAAAATAACCTACAATCTTCCAAAGTAGAACCTTTCTCCACCCCAAGAGTCAAGATGGATGTTAAACCCAAAGTAGTCCACAATGTTGAGGCTGCCTCAGATATTAGTGCTAGCTTGGCAAATCTACAATTGACTGTAGATGGCATGGTAAAAACCCAAGAGTTAATGATGAATATGATTTTCAACCTATAAAGTGCCCAACAACAAGCTCCTAGACCTCCATATAAGGGGCAATTCCAAATGGGTGGTCAAGGTTTCAACCCTAAGAACGATCAAGAGGTCCCTAACACTTTAGCCCCCACAAACATGGTTGAGGAGAACCCATGGTGTTTTAAATGTAGAGAATCACATTGGGAGCATAAATTCCCTTTTAATATGGTGAACATAATCAAGTCAATGTTATGAACCATACCATTGAAGAGCCACAATATTGCCTTAATATCACACTTGAAGAACATGAAGAAGGCATAAAAGAAGCAACTAGGAAAGCTAGGATGGAGGTAATCAATAGCCTTGATCAAGAGTCAAGAGAGAGGTTGAAAAAAAAAGAATTCCAAGTGTATACTAGGCAAAAGCGAATGAACCAACGTCCCTCTACTAGACCTACAACTTCACAACCAAAACCTCCACCTATGAACATACTCCTTCCTAAGACCTCTTATAAGGCTAACAAGGTTGACTTAAATTTTGACTTGGAAGGTGCATTGGCCAAGATGCATGTAACCATCCCGTTGAAGGAAATTATTAAGGTTCCATCCATAAAAGAAAAGTTTGAAAAGTTTTTCAATGTGTTGGATGAACCAATAGACCCACCTATTATGTTACAAGTAGATCGTTTCAGGGTTCAATACAATGGACACCCACCTTTCTTTATGTCATTGCTAGTAAATAACAAATGTCTCAACAATTGTATGCATGACTTGGGAGCAGGTGCGAACATGATGTCTTTGAAAGTTATGGAGCAACTAGGCCTAAAGGCTACACATCCTTATAGAAATGTGTGTGGTTTTGAATCTAGAGCCATACCCACTCATGGGATAGTTGAGAACGTTGAAGTACACCATGGTAAATATCCTGAGAGAGTGATCCATATGGATGTTGTGGCGATAGATGTCCCCGATGTATGGGGCATGCTTTTGTCCAGGAAGTTCGTTGCAATGTTCGGTGGCACATTAGAGATGGATTTAACTTATGTCAGTGTGCTTATGAAAGATGGGATGATTGCACCCCTTCGAAATATGCCAAAGGTCAAGGTTCATGTACAAGAGATTGACAATGATACTAAGATCAGTGAAACACATGAGCCAATTAAGGAAAGCCTTCCTGTGTTTTCTCCAAAGGATTTGCCTTTCACCACAGAGGAAGATTTTGACGAGATACAATGGCCAAAGAAACAAGAGTATCAACAACTCTTAGATAAATATAAGGACAAAGAACTTAGCTCTGCCAAATTACTAAAGAAATGGAATAATGATATATTTATTAAACCAAGTAAACAAGAAGTCCTTGCAATTGTATCCCACCCTCCTCCCTCAAGACAATACACTAGGGTGATACAGGGAACAATGAAGTTTGAAGCAAAAGAATATCAAGAGGGAGACACGATATGGATGTGGGACACCAAGAAGGGTGAGCCTAACAATGTTAATGGAAATGCACAATTTAGGCTTGGACCCTTCAAAATCAGAATGAAGTCAGTTAACGATGCCTACTATTTATCTATGCTTGAAGGAAGGAAATGTCCATTACAAGTTAGTGGACACCTCCTCAAACCCCACCATGGGGTAGAGACTTGACTTCACAGGTAAGTACATGTAAGTTAGATTAGGTAGGCATTTGCATCCATTGTATATACCATTTTCATATCATGTTAGCATAGTTGTAGTTGCGTTTTCATATTGTCTTGTTTCATTATGTATATATGTATGCTCATGATCATATGCTAGACTAGAGATGTTTTTACTGGTTTATTTTATCATATATGGACGAGGGGTGATATCACCACCCTAGGGATTACTAATATCCTTTTGTTGATGCTTGAATTTGTTAGGACTGAAACAACAACCTCACGAGGATCTAAATCCCCCTGCGTTTTTATAGAGGTGGTACTCATCTTTTACTTCGGATTTTCTTGGGACTTTGGGTCTTTGGAATATGGGACTTTACAGAAGTTCGTTGTGGTAATCAAATAAATATAAAACAACAAGAAATAAAATGTTTTGTTTTTGTTTAAAGAAGGTTCTTGAGAAATGACCGGAAACCGCACTCTTCATACATTTAACAAAAATAGACAAAATTTCCTCACATCCATCATAGTTTAAGATAAAGATTTTTGATCACATGAAATAAAAAGAAGATGATCCGCATATATAAAAGAACTTTAATAGATTGGACACATGGGCAGCTCAAATAAAGATAATGATAGATCAATCTCAACTACTTTATATTCTGAAAACAAGGTTACAAAGCATAGTCGAGATTGTTCCCAAAGTAGTTCTCTTCAAATTTCTAAAAAATATATAGTCTGTTACATATTCTTTGAAACTGTAAATGTGTTTGTCTTAAAGACTGGTATTGGGGCTCCCGTGGACCATAAAACAAATAAATACAAGAAATAAGCTTTTATAAGGAAGACGGTGGGTGGTAGAAGAATTAACAAGACCTGGTAAGAAGAAAAGAGGAGTTATTAGTATTCGGTTAAACCTTTATAGTGAAAGAGGTGGAATAATTGGATGAAGGACTTGATCAAGAAAAAGAAGGATATGATCAACATAAACTGACTATGATGGTGTCTCTCAATCTGTGTCAACTTGCTTGTTGTTGTTCTTTTATTGTCTTCTTTGACGGTTATAGGAACCGTCTCAACTATTTCTTTCCCTTTTTAATAAAAGTTTTTAAATATACTTTTATTTTCATAATTTAATTAATTTCCCATTAAAGTAGGATGACTATAATTTAATTTTCTGAAAGTAAAAAACAACTTTTTAACCAAGAATACCTCTTTTGATGTGCTCTTCATCATCTCAGATTTCCAACGATATAATTTTTTCCCAAATCCATCGCCTGGATCTCAAGATATGAGCTTGTGAAGTTGAGTTGTCACGCAAGACCAACAAAAAATGCAGTTGACTGATATTTTAATTTCTGGAAAAAATGTATCAAATTTAAGCACTTTAAACCTGTACTACCATATTCTACATTGAAATACCTTTCCAACGGTATAAAGTTTGCGCGATTCCAACACCCGGAGCTCAAGTTATGGCTTCCGCAAGATCATGACTCAACCATCGTCAATCAAGTTTGATCGGTAAATGTGGACCTTTGATTTAATTTCGACCTCCTTTGTTGAATTTCGACTTTTTTCATTATGCTTATCCCACATGTACGAGAATAAAAGAGTCTTAGTGGTATATAATGTTAAGTGTAACATACACTTATAATAAATAAAGAAGAGAGGAGACTATGGAGCTTGGAGGATTCGATCCTTGGAAAATTGTTAAATACAATAATAATTTTGCATGCCCAGTCATCCACCAATATGCCAAGTCAACAATGATGAGTCACCCAACCAAATGTTGCCACATGTCATCACTCGGTAGGTCAACAATTTGCTAATAAGAATATGTCATATGTCATCAAATAAAATTACGCCATGTGTCACTTCTTATATGTTGCCACATGTCTCCATTAATTAGTTGCCATGTGGCACCATCCATTAACTACCATGTGGATGTATCTCATTGGTTAATAAAGTGCCATGTGTCGCTTGGAGATGTTCCTCAACCATCAATATGCCAAGTCAACAATGACGAGTCACCCAACCAAATGTTGCCACATGTCATCACTCGGTAGGTCAACAATTTGCTAATAAGAATATGCCATATGTCATCAAATAAAATTATGCCATGTGTCACTTCTTATATGTTGCCACATGTCTCCATTAATTAGTTGTCGTGTGGCACCATCCATTAACTGCCATGTGGATGTATCTCATTGGTTAATAAAGTGCCATGTGTCGCTTGGAGATGTTCCTCATAGAACTTAGGATAGGAAAAATATTAGTAAAATAATATGGAGGGTTCACGGGTTGCAAAGTCAAAGTGCATTGTGAGGGTAGCGGAGATAACACATACTCTTAGGATCACATGAAATATGGAAAGAAATATGAAAAATATGAAAAATGAAAAGAAATATATGGAAAATAAAGGAATTACGTGAAATTTGCGAAAGGGAAAAGGAAAGAAATGGAAAAATGGGATAATGAAAATGGAAAGGAAAATAAAAAGAAATGGGAAAATAAAGGAAAATGGAAATGAATGTGAACGTGGAAAGGAATAAGGAAAAATGGTTAAGTGTGGAAAATGGTAAGGGGAATTTGAAAATAATGAGACAATGGGAAAAAATGACTAAGTATAAAATGAGAGAATGAATAGAGGTGAAGGAAAAGGAGAGGAGATGACATGTCACTTAGAACATGTTTCATATTTCTTGTTGTAATACCTCCATTGGACTTCTGGACAAAAGTATTTGTATCTTGGTCATGGAGACTCCGATTTTGATTATGTGAAATGCACGGCGAAGATGATACCGAGGGATATGCAATGAACATATAATAGTTCAAAAATCTTCATCTTCCAATATCTTTTATTATTATTATTATTCCAGGAGCGGGAACATATAGGTGACCAAATTTTGGTCAACACCTTTGTTGAGATTTAGCAGGCACAAGTCATACCAGAGATGTTCAGGTTCTCATGCACTCTATGGTGAGGACATGTCCACAAGTTGGAGCCAGATTTTATCCCCTGGCCTAGGGATAACCAAGGATATCACATGTTGACGCCCACAGGTTCTAGACATGGAGTATCGAGAGCCAGATGACTTGAGCATGGCCCTGGAGGGCCCCTCTTTTCTTCAGTACAATCCACTTGTCACTAGTTGCAGTATCCATCCCACCAGCATGGTCTTGAAGGAGCAATGAGTCTTGTTCCATGAGGTAATGAGTCCAGGTATCATGGTATGTATCACTCCAATTTTTGAAGCACTTGAATATGTTGTATTGAATCCTTCTTCATTTCATGATGTTTGCTTTGAAATTATGCTCTTTGCCCCATTTATACCTGGAAGGGTGACATGGTGCCCTAGTAAGTTGATTTCCCTTTAGGATGGGTTGCCACCAGGTGGATCTATGAATAGTCATCGTCCATTCCCTCCATACTTACCACTTTCCATTTGTATTCCTTTCATCTCCCCTATCCTTGTTTGGGCATTGGAATTGGCTACACTAGGAAGGGTTGTACCTTACCTCATGGGAAGAAGGGGCCAAAGGCCCAGAGGGTAAAAGTAGTTGGCAAGAGTTAAAATCCAATGTTGAAATCTTCAAGATGCTTCGCCCATGGATCCCTGAGAAAGCAGTGAAAATCTTCTCAGTGAGAAAAAGGGACCCATAAGATAACATAAACACTCAATATATTAGTTGATGGACAGGGAGTCTCTTCACGAGTCGGCCTATTATGACCATGGGCATGTAGCGGTATGAAACTACCACCTATCTGGTCACCAAGACATGGTAGTGGCTCTTGGTGGCATAACCAAGAGAAAGGGGGTCTTGTCACGAGCCAACCTTCTCATTTTTGTGAAATTTTTGTGGATAACACTATCACCTCTGGTCATCAAGCCAGGACAGTGTCCCTCAACTATTCCTTTGAAGCACAAGAGAAAAAGATCAAAATAAGTAAAGCTAAGAGTAAAAGGCAATGAATGGGCTAGGAAACAATTACATTTATGACAAGGTGCAGGTCGTCCTCTACAAAGGCATCCACAAGTAATACTTTACATTTCCCTGTTATTACATGCACCCCATGCCACCTCATACACTTACATGACCTGGACTAGATCTCGCCTGGGAAACACCCCAAACTTAAGATAGGTTATCCCAATAGGACACCCTGAGGTCTTCTCCAAACCTAACTTGTCAAATTGCATAACGTCTTTGAGCATTTGTCTAGGTTGAGGGGGGTTTGATACACATGTTTGGGTAATTTAATTATTTGATGTGATTTACATGCTATGATCCCTATGACTTATGAACCCCTGGAGGGCGTACTTCTTATTGTTGCAGGACCTTGCCCGGTGGACAGGTACACATGAGGGAATGATTAGCTTGGAGCTTTTCAGGGGTGTAAAGCCCACAGATGGATGTTCAAACCCCAGCCAGGGATAAGAAGAAATTGAATACTTGCATCGAGAAAAAAGAAGAATGTTGTCTTTGGAGGCACCCTAGTAGACCTAGACCTAGGGGACCTTGCCCTTCCTACATGGACGTTAGCCCTTGAGAGCCCTAGACATCACCATGATAACCTTAGACGTCATCTAGAGCTAGGGTTTCATTTTTGAAGGCATTTGTGAGCCTGGTGGCACATGTGGGCATCGTTCAGGGCCTTTGTAGGCCAAACGCCCCACTTTTCTAGCTCAACGTTCCACATTTAGGGCTCAAATTCACCCTAGAGGGGCATGACGTCACCCTTGGAGGTGTTTCTAGATGCAAATTACTTTTAATTATGTCAAAATTGAATTTTTGTTGTAATTTGGCCAGGTCGGCCTTGTTCTGACCTAAAGATTAATTAAAGGTCAAAATTTTGTATAAATAAACATAAAGTACTCTCATTTTTAACATCACAACTTGTCATTTGAGACAAGAGGTCTAAAATTTGTGCTCCAATAGGGTTATTGGTTGAAATTGTGAGGTGCCACTCTTGTTTAAGGCTGATTTTTTGAAACATGGATCAATTTTGGAAGTTTTGTGGTGATCTTGCATGGTATTCTCATGATTATTCTTGGTGCAAGTAAGTGAAATCTACATTTTGCCATCTATTGAATGGTTTATTGTTGGTTTTATTTGCTCATACAAGATTATGAAATTGCATGGTGTATTTAATGCTTGAAGTAAGAAACTTAAGTTGCTACTTTCTTACTTTTTATTTTCCAAGCTTTTCATTGGATTAATCTAGTAACTAGTGAAACCCTAGGGCCCTAAATTACTAGCACTCTAAGGTTTGGACTTGGTTATTGTTGCATAAGTTTTACTCCATAAAAAGGCTAAGGAGAGCAAGGCACTAGGGCCTAGAATTGTCTACACCCTAGCATCTTGTCTCTTGAAGTCAAAGCCTAGGAGGACTTAAGTTACTACTTCTCCTATGTTTTTTCCCTCTTAGACTTTTGTGCATCATCATCATTAATTTGCAACCTTAGAAGAAGTCATCCCCCTTGACTCCATTACCCTTGAAGGAACTAGTCCTCTTCTCTTACTTCTTGACAAGACTCAACTCAAACTTTTTCACTTCATACTCTACTAATTTGCCAACCTATTCTAGAGATATTAACAACTAATTTGTTGTTGTCATAATCACTACTACGACTATCATTTTGCAGCTTGTATTAGCCTACTAACCATCTAAGTCATCTCATAATTTGTATAAGGTAAGGTGTTATCAATAAGTGTTAAAGTGTATGTTTAATTGCCTTTTTAGAGTGCAAATTCTGAAGTTGTTACTACTTCCATAGTTTTTGTTACAGCCATTGTTGCAGCCCTTAACAACCCTAAAATCACCCATAAAATCATTGGGCATTTGTACTAAGAAAAACTATAATCATTGGATATTGAAGTAGTGTCGTATTGCTTTATTATCGTAATTTTCTGAAGTGGTTTCATTTCTATCATCATCTTTAATTAATGTTGTTATAAATGTTTAGACAACCATTGAAGTCATCCATTGACTTGTATCTATCTTGAAAAGTGTGAGTGACAAACCATTATCAAGTTTATTGTATCTCTTTCTTGTCATCATAACTTGCACCTTTCAAGATACACTGCTGCTATTATGATCTCACTTTCATTATATAGTAACTTGGTCAGGCAACACATAATTTGTTTAAGAAGTCATTGATTATAATTGTTGCTACTAACTTTTGATGTTTCATTGGTAAAGGGCAGGTACAAACCCATTTTCATTTTCCCTTGTCACTTTCAACTTCACCAAAGTGACTTCTTTTGCTGAGTGACCTAGAGAGAGGGGTGGGTTTTCACCGTATCTTTTTTTCCCTTCATCAACCAGCTAGGTCTTGGGACATCTCCCTTGGAGTGAGGTTTTCCTCTTCCTAAAGAGAAAGAGGTACCCTATTGGGGTGATAGTGATAGAGTTACCTCCGTGTTACGTCAATCTAGGACTACTTTCCTTTAGGCTTGGGCAAGTATAGATTGTGCGATAATAGGGTCAATACACCCTAAAATCCCAAGAGATAAGGAAATGGGGGGTTTAAGTGATGAAAAGTGGTAAGTATGGCCAGGAATGACATGATGGCTCTTCAAGGGAGTTCCTAGTATCAAACCCATTCCCAAGAAATACCACTTACTAGGGCACAACGTCAACCACCAAGGTGAAACAGGGCAAAAGGCATAATGTCCAAGCATATCTAATGAAATCTAAAGTAGTCTAAGATACAACATACTAAAATGCCTCAAATATTGAAATGACACTTACCATAATACCTGACTTGTACCTCATGGAGCAAGGCCTAGTGCCTCTCGGAAGCCAACTGGTGTGGTGGATGCCATCTAAAAATCTACGACCTTTGTGGTGGTGAGAAGGGTCTCCATCTGTTTCAAAGGATATTATTCGTCATGTAGTAGATTGACACTCCATATCTACAACCCGAGGGCCTCGAGACATAATCTCCTTAGTTATCCCACAAAATGGGGATAACACACCCCAAAGTCATTGTTCAATATTTGGGTATTCCTTTTGGGGTTGGTCTTTTGCCAATATCTACGGAGGACTGGTGTGTTCAAAGATTTCAAAGCAAGATTCATGTTTGGGACCACAAGTATCTCTCCTTTGTAGGGAAGTTGACTATTGATGGTCATACTCTTTAGGCTTTTCATATTTACTATGTTTCTCATTAGTTCTCTAATAGGGCACAATTTCGGTGGCTTTAGTAGATTTCGAAGGCATATATGTGGTCTAAGTATGGTGGAGACAAGGGTCTTCTTTTGGTTCCAGGTTACGTGAGCACCATGCCCAAGGATGAGGGTGGCCTTGCTTTGATTGATGTTGCCACCCAAGGTAGTATTCTAACTACCAAGTGGGTGTTGTGGTGTGTCAAGGGTTTAACAATTTGGTGGGTCTTGTTTCAACATTGGATGATGTTTACTCAACATACATGTAGAGTATGAGGGGCCTTCAATTTATGTGATATTATCTTTTCACCCCATTTATTTTAGGTGTCACGCTCAATCATTGTTAGGAGCATATGGTGAGCTTGGAAAGCTATTGTAGGCTTTGTCTGCTAGCATTGGGAGGGCAACAAAGCAGGTTGGAATTTATATTTTCATCTTATTTGGAGTTGGAGGGTTCATGATTCTTGCGTTTGAATTGCCTTATTATCAAGCTGAGTAAGAAGGCCATTTTCTTCCAAGGAGAATTGTGGGATATTGCCTCTTGCTCTTGGAAGGATTGGTGTTCTCTTGCTATGGAGTAGGGTTTTGTTTCCACTAGTTGTCTTTCAATTATAGAGTTGTGAGGCCTTATTCCATACTCTAAGTTATTTAAAATGAATATTGGGATTCGTGGGAAATTTTGGAGGGATTGGGGATGGAGCTTTGGTCCATCGCTTCTCTAGTATGACTCCTAACAACTATATTCAATGCTTCATCATTAACATTTGTTATCCTCAATGCTTAGTGCTTGTTAGGTGTCCAAGGATCCGAAGGATAGATGAGGGCATAAACTTCATAGTATTTGGTTCGTTCATCTTTCTCATAAGTTGGGAGTTTTTACTTGGTTAGTAGTTTGTCAAAGGATTCCATTGAAGGCCTAGTTAGCTAAGAGTGGGGTTTTTGATGGCCTTTGTCCTACTTGGCATTGCTTGAACATAATGAAGCTTATTTTATGGGAGTGTTAGTTTGCGAAATGTTGCTAGGGATTTTTGGACGAACGATGTTCAATATTGCTTCAAGGTGAGATTCACTTGCATTCTACATTGTTTGGAGATTGTTGATTTCTACTTCGTACTACATTGTTTGGAGATTGTTGATTTTTACTTCGTACTACATCATTTGCGATATGGCATTGCCTACAAATCCCAATGTTCTTTATTCTTTGGAAAATCATGTGTAAACTCATTGTTGAACACAAAGTTAGTCTTTGTTTACCTTTTATTCCATATGGAGGGATGAGCTACGCTATTTAGCTAAGAACACTCGATTGATTAATGATGTTCAATCTTTAAATCCAAAAGGTATTCTAATTTTATTTAAATATTAATAACTCTCAAAAAAAAATTATAATTCTCATTATATACATTGTTCCACTTTTTAACTATTTTCTATAAATATATTTGAACAAACATTGAAAAACTAAAAAACTAATTATCCCACAAAAATCTATGTAATGGGTACTAGTAAAATATTTTTTCATGTTAAAAGAATACCTTAGAAATATAACCTACGACTTCGTCAATCCACAAAATCAAACTAATGGACATCATACTCCATATATTTTGTTCCAAACACATTAAATGATATGTTTATCCAAAAGTTGGTAAGGAGCTTCATCATATATAGTTTGCAAGAGAATCCACATATTTCAGATTTTATAGAGCATCTTGACATCTCCAATGCTTCCCAAGATATTTCTTTAATTATGGATGTTAGCTTTTAAATCAAATAGGATGGCCAAGTTAAGTTTGTGTGTTGTTTTGACATCTCCAATGCTTCCCAAGACATTTCTTTAATTGTGGTTGTTAGCTTTCAAATAAAATAGGATGACCAAGTTAAGTTTGAGTGTTGTTTTCTAGAGAATAAAGATGGTTTTAAGGGTATCTTCTTACTTTTTAAAAGTTTTGCAAAAAGTTGTCCCCAAAGTGTAGGACAGTCAGTGACTGAGTGTGTTGTTAAGCCACTCCGTGATGTTAAAGTCACCGGTTCGAAACCTGTGGGGACAAAAAATCCAGCCATATTAAGGGTTGGTGTGGCTCAGGCCGGGTGCGATCCCCGGGTGATTTTGACGGCTTAGATGCC
>CBVK0103062717.1:0-16309 GCA_900067695.1 Picea abies | reverse complement strand
ATTCCAAGTATTTTGGATAATTCTTGTGTGAGCGAACTTTGTTCGTCTCATTTGGTATCAGAGCAAGTTATGATCCGGCCCTTGGCCGCACTTTACTCAAACCTTGTTTGAGATGGCTTTTAGCCAACCCCTTCATTTCAGAGCTTCTTCGATTCCAAGGTTTTTTGACCAAAAATCGGCTTTTGGCCATTCAAATATTAAGAGTTTCTCTGATTATCTTGGTCCTTGACCATAATTGGGCTTTTAACCAAACACAAAATTTTTAGAGTTTCTCTAAATCTGGTCCTTGACCACAATCTGACCTTTGGTCACACTAAATTTTTTTTTTTGGAGTTTCTCCCAACCTAGGTCATTGACCAGAAATCCCCATTGACCATACTGGCTTTGGCCATAAAAGAATAATTTAAGAAAAAAAATTATGCTGCCATATCATAAAAAAATAGAATAAATACATAGAAAAAAAAGAATAATAATAAAATAAAATAAAATAAAATAAAACAAAAAGAACCTCTGCTGTCCAAAATTTATTGTTCCGTACAGCCAACGCAGTACAATCAAAATTCAATAACTTACGGTGAAAAATTGCAGCCATATAATATTTAATTAACAGTCAATTGTTGTACAGTCTGTATGGCCAAATCACGACAAATCTGTACCATCCAAAATCTTTATTATCGTTACATATCGTTAGCAGTCACACATACAATCACGGTTTAAAAATCTAAATTGCCATCCACAGTTGTCCGACGTACAGAGCGTACTATAGTCGCTTGCAAATGCAGTCATACTCTTTATTCCGTACAATCAGGTCCGTACAATGGTCAACTTATTCAACCGTCAATTTATGTACAACAAATTTTTAAAAATATACTACAAGTGCCATTCAACCAACGCCACATTTCCGTACAGTTTTCCGTATAAGCATCGATTAAAGGAATTAATTGCATGGTATTTATCCAACTTACCACACCTGACGTCATCCGTACCATTATTGATCAGAGACCTTAATTCGTTGCCAAACTTAATTATTGTCGTGGATAGGGGCGACACCGGTCAACCGAACAATCGCGACCCATCAAATAGTAAACTAAGCCATAAAAAAGATAATATGAGAATATCAAGATTTATAAATGTTTCTTTAAATTGAGAAAAAAAGAATATTGAAAAAGCCTAAAGGGAGCTTTCATTGAACTTAATTTTTTTTTATATATTTTATACAAAGGAAAAAGTAAACAAAGTTAAAAAAAATTATAAAAAGGTAATTTAAAAAAGTTTCAAACTTGAGAAGATATAAGTTTATTAAAGATAAAAAAATTTAAAGGCAAAAAGTTATAAACTTGAAAAGATATAAGTTTATTAAAATTAAAAAAAATTAAAAGGAAAGATTATAAACGTGTTATATAAGTATGGAGAGAAAAAAATCATATCATTTTGGTATAACTCCAAAACTATATATCAAAGCATTATTAAATGGGAAATTCGAAATAAAGTGAAAAGGTTCAATTATTTATTAAGTGAAAGGAAAAGTTATAAAAAGGTGTTTTAAAAAATAATAATAATATATATATATATATATATCTATTCAAAGGAGATATGGAGAAAAGTTATATATATATTTAAAGGAGTTATAAAAGGTAAAGTATAAGATTAGTAGAAAAAAGAATCGATACAAAGTCAAATAATGGTCATATTCAAAAGAATGTTTACGTGGACAGATCACTACAAACATCAAACGAATATGATTCCAAGAAAAGGTCACAAGAGATTAGGATGCCTTATCATCATCCAAATCACAAGAGTCCTTCTAACCAACGACTAGGAAAAGAGGAAAATAAACAATGTTCTTCTTACCAACAAATAAAATACCACACTAAAAAAGAACGAAGACAAAATCAACAACTTGGAACAATCAATCATCAAACATTTCCAATGAAAGTCGATTTGGGATGGATCACTCCCCAAAATATGCAACACATTAGTTTGGGAATTCGAAGGTTATATCATCATGTTTCGTCGAGAGTCGCAACTACAAGCACAGAAGATTTGAGAAGACATCGTGTGCCAGAACAAAAGTTCAAAGGGAAGCCTTACAATGATTATGCTTTGAGGACAAAGCATTTTTAAGGGGAAGGCAATGTTATAAACATAAAATATACATAAATAGATATTCATAACATAATAATAGTTAATAAATACTAATTATTAATAATGAAAGGTCATGTCTCAAAGGACATGACTATTGGTAAAGGGCACGCCTGCGTGGGTATATAAGCAGACCCTCATTCTCAATTGTAATCCCTCATTCTCAATTGTAATCTCATTATATCTATCTTATTATTATCTATTCATTTATTGTTTACAGTCCTATATGGATTACTTTGTTATATTCCAAGTATTTTGGATAATTCTTGTGTGAGCGAACTTTGTTCGTCTCAGTTTCCTACTTTTAAAACTATGTAGACCTCCTGTGCAACCCCGATAGCCTCATGAATCTGCCTTCCCTCCAGAAAACCGAACTGTTCACTAGAAATGTGCCTGGAAAGTATATCTTTTAATCTTCGACTAATGACTTTTGAGATGATCTTATAGATACAATTACATAAAGAAATAGGTCGAAAATCATCAAAAGTGGCTGGGTTGTCCAATTTGGGAATTAATGCGATGAAGGTGGCATTAAGTGGCTCGTGAATATGCCCATTTTTTTTGGACTCCTCCACTACTTTTAAAATGTCATTTCCCAACAAGTCGAAGAACCCCAAGTAAAATTCAATCGACCAACCATCAGGACCTGGACTCTTTCCTTTCTGGAAGGTATTCATGACAACCAACAATTTATGTTCAGAAACCTCCTTCATCAAAGACTCTCGTTCATCATCCTCCACGAAACGAGGGAAGAGCCTGACCGCTTTCACAATTTCAACAATCGAGGATCTCGCCTATACCTTGAAAAGATCTTTAAAGTGAGAAATCCCCAAAGATGATAGACCATCAAAAGTATTGACCAATTGACCATCCCCTTGGGTAAGACCCCAAATAGTGTTTGTCAATTTCCTACCTTTGGAAAAAGGGTGGAAGAATTTTGTATTCTCATCCCCGCAAGCGAGCCAAATAGAACGACTTTTTAGTCACCACAAAGCTTCCTTTTCAGCCAAAATAGTTCTCCTCCGAAGTTCCACATGAACCAGTTCATCCCTAATCTCCCTGGAACAGTAGCCCTATGAGGATCGACTTGCCATTCCAACAACATCTTTTCAATGTTTAGAAGCTCCTAATCCTCTTTTAATTTTTTCTCATGTGCTCAGGAGATGGTAGCCTGCTTTACTTTTTTCAAGTTTTCCAAAAAGTGAATAACAACATGAGAAGTATGTTATGGCCTAAGGGAATCCACAAATTACGTACCAAGGCTTGATACTTTGGATCTTTTAACCAACCCTCAAAGAACTTAAAGGGGCTGGGAGTCCAACGAAACCTACCACTTAATTCCGAAACAATCGGGTTGTGATCCGATTCACCGCTACAAGCAACCCATTGTTGAGCATGGGCCAAAGTATCCACCATATCCTCCTTCAAAAGGAAACGATCCAGTTGTTTTGCAACTCGATCATCCCCAACCCGCATATTCCGCCAAGATGACTGTAATTTAATCGGCTCTAGATCTAGCAGCCCATGTAGATCAGGAAAATGAGTGAAATAGCCAGACAAAGGGTCCGAGGAAGATCGAGGACTCCATACCTTCGCCTCTCCCAAGGAAAAATTTAAGTCCCCACCCACAATAACCTCTTGTTCATAAACCCATGAGCACTTTGCCAGAGAATCCCAATAGCGTTTCCGATCAGCATAGGGACCATAGATGTTAATACGTGTCAAGGAGCGTCCCAACTTAGCTGAAAAAATGTTGAGGCCAATCCCCGATTCGAAACCCCAAATCCGATCACATTTACAACGTTTGAGATGCCAGGCAGTGGATAGTCCCCCAGAACGACCCTTTGCATCCACCGCCGCAACGGACCATCCTGGAAAAATTGATTCCAACGACGAAATCACCAGTTCACTAACCCCCATAGTTTCTTGTAAGAAGATAACATCCAGAGCGATAATAACAACTAATCTTTTTAAGGACAATTTTTTTGCTGGGCTCGCCAATCCCCTACAGTTAAATGAGAGATTTTTCATAGAGATACCACCTCTTGGGGTTGATTTGCTCTAAGTGCCCATTCTATGGAAGTTTGCCTGCCAGAGGCCACATCAATCTTGGCTCAATCTTGTGTTAGAAGTATATGTGATCTCCTACCTCGACCCCGGGACGAAGACAGAGCTCGAGGGAGAGACCCAAAACCCTGCCCAAGTGGATCCTCCACACCACAACCACCCAAGTCCTCAGTTAAAACAACCCTGTCGCGGAGAGAATAACGAATCCTAGACCCCTCAGAAGATTAGGTGCCGGAAGACAACTGATTGTCGGAATGGGAAGGAGTCCCACAAAAGGACAAAGTAGATGAAGGAAAGGAAGTAACAGGCTCCAAAGGGAAGGCTATACCAACAGAGGAAGAAACCAAAATACCCACATCCTCAGGAGACATTGAAATAAGGGGAGCCCCAGACACACATAACTCCCCTGACACATGACTTGAGGGGGCTAATGGGGTACTAATCGATGGAGGATAAAGATCCCCAACAAGAGAGAGAGTACAAAAAGCCGCCTCAAGATGAGGCCGAGAGAAGAGTGTGGAGAAACCCATTGAAGAAAAAACATCCAACCCCACAAATCTTGACGGAAGCAACAAATCGGAAGAGATAGATGAAGCAACTAGAGGTAAAGAAAACTGCTGCTTACCCGACACCAGTAGAGACCTTAGACAAGCCAACAATCTAGACTTATGAACCTTTGCGGGGTCCAAATCCCGTTCGCCGAAGTAAGACCCGCAGGTGAATTAGTGTGCTGCCTACTGTCCCTGCCAATGTCATGAGTCTGTGAAGCCACCGTATGAGCATCCCCAGTGGCCTCGGACCCCAAAACCACATGGCCCGACCCAGAGACATCACCAACATCCAAGGATCCCCGTACCTTTCCCTTGAAGGGCAATTTGTAGTTTGCAACTCCATGCCCATAAACATGACATCTATGGCATTTGAAAGGAATGCCCTCATAATCTAATGACTAAATAAAAGAAACAAAAGCCGTCTCGATAGTCAACTCCTTGAGAAGTCTTGGGCGAAGATCCAACCTCACTAAAGTCCTGGTCACAGACATAAGACTTGTTTCTTCAAAGGATAAGTCCGCTTCAATAAATTCACCCAATTTGTTTCCAATTGCCGAGAAACGAACAAGGTTCCAGTACTACATAAGAAGGCCCGGTAACCGAACCCAAACATGAACTACATCCACCCTCTCCCGCTTTGCATCAAAATTTGGAGTCCAACGCTTAAGTACAATGGGCATGCCAGCCATACTCCAAGTTTTAGAAAGAACCCAAACAACATCAATAGAGGCAAAGAAGACGAAAGCAAACCAACCCTTTGCTAACAACTGAATACTAGGAGGGCAAGAGATATTAGAGCCCCAAGATTTATCCACCCAAGAGCGCAAGAAAGCATTACCCAGCCATTTCCCATGCGCCCGACCCACCACCACCAATTCCAAGAACTCGACCACCCGATCCATGTCAATATCCTCACCAAAAACCAAACTATCTGAATCGGTTCTATCCCGAGCACACTGGGAGCCTCTAAGCACCGAGCACTTTGCAACCCCCACGTCCTTCAGTCTTTCACGATGCACCCCTCAAGCGATTCCTTTAGAACCCAAACAATGTGGAGGAGAAACAGAGGGTCCAGAAAACCTGCTCGGAGCAATAACCCCCCCAAAGAATTCGTTGACTGTCATCGTAGGCTCCGGAAAAGCACCAGAGTCATTAAATATCTCCAACAGGGAGAATTGGGCACAAGAGTAAGCCACCGGTAGGTCTTTTTGATGGGTACCCCAACAATCGCCAACAAAGAGAGCCCCAGGCTCGAAACCAATGCAAACAAAGTCACCCTTCGACAGACTTGGAAGGGGGTCCAACCCAGGTTCAAACCCCGTTAAAGAAACCATTAGCATCTCGAAAGCCAGGCCACTCGAAAACAACAAATCAATCGAGGAGAGAATCCCCAAATCTAGGCCAGATGTCAGAGCATTTACCAGATCCACTGGGTTCACCGCCCTGAACCCCAATGGTATACCGACAGGGGGCTCTGGGTCCCCTGCCATAGGTCCACACCCCACAACACCCGTGTCTGGCATTGAATCCGCACCCCATACCGATGCCATTCCAACCAAACAAAGAAAAAGAGTAGTAGACAAAAAACGGAAAAGGCAACCCCGCAAAACCCCTGTACGCCAAGAATCTTCCACTCTGATCCAGGAAAAAAACTCTAGCTCCGAAAATGAAAGCCCCAACCACAATCCAATCCACCCCACCACCGGATATGGGGAAAAACCTATCCACCTGCTCCATCACCCGTCGACGCCCTCCTATGCCCGCCATCACCGACGCCTATCATCTCCTCCTCATCAATCAGGTCCTGTGCGTGTATATATATATATATATAGTCATCTCCTCCTCATCAATCAGGTCCTGTGCGTTTGTATATATATCCACAATAATTTATTGGGTCGGTAAAAGTTGCACTACTATCACTTCACTAAAATTGAAGTTGTCCCACTAAAACATTATTGCTTATGTTGATTTATCCCATATGTTTTTTAATACAGTGGGAAAAGCTATCATAATTCATTAAGTCAACCAGTGGTGAGGACAACTATCACTCTCTGCTATTTGTTAATGCTCGCTGACTCATTACTGTTATTTAAGGAAAACCACGCCAGCTGAAATAACCCGTTGGTTGTCCATAAGGGGGGAAACTTTCACTCCTGCCAAATGCCTTTGGGTCTTGGGCCGTTAACCTCCTTGCTTATGTATAAGGAAGACAACTCTTAGCCAAACAAAAATGGTTTTAGGTCATACACCTCTTGCCAGATGCCTCTGGGTCTTGGGCCATTAACCTGTTTGCTTATGTTTAAGTAAGAGAACTCCTAGCCAAACAAAAATAGTTTTAGGTCATACTCAAGGACCAATGGTTCAAATCCAGAAGGCGTAGAGCATGTACACCTTTATAAACTTTATCAGTTAAATAGTTAAATCGCTATGGAGAAGGGTCCCTTCTCCCACTAAGGAAGGAACCAGGAAACTTATAGACCAATTTGATGTCCAACTTAACCGTGACATTGAGATTAGATTATTATTATATTTTTTAAATTAGCTTAATGAGAAAGTATTACGCCTCTATAAAATGGCAAAGGGTTTCTGTGAACCACGAAAATGTGCGCCAATTTGCCACGCTCTACACAATAAACCGGGAAGTACAGTATAAACAAAAATCGTGACAAAATTTGGGACAATCAGGGACGTTTCAGCTGTTTAAAGCCTCCAGTTTAACTTCACGGCCTTCTGAACCCTAATTCCCGTGAATCACAGAGAGCCATGGACCCCGACACTAAATTGAAGATTGAGAAAACGGTGGTGGGGATTTTAGAGACCGCAGACATGGCTGACATGACCGAGTACAAGGTCCGAAAAGAGGCCGGCCAGAAATTGAATATCAATCTTTCGGAAACCCAATATAAGGAGGCCGGCCAGAAATTGAATATCAATCTTTCGGAAACCCAATATAAGAAATTTGTGAGGAACATCGTTGAAAATTTTCTGAAGTCCAGGCAAGACGAAGAAGAGAAGGAGCAGGCTACTGAAGAAGCCGAACAGAAAGTGGAGGCCGAAGTCGAAGCCGAAACCGAAGAAGAGGAGGAAGAGGAGTCGCCTGTGAAGAAACAGAAGAAGAATAAGAAGATGAAGATAGAAGCTTCCAAGAAAGCTTCACAAGCCGGCGAGCTGCAGGAGGCCACCATCGACGACAATGGTGATGTTATCATTTGCAAGGTAAGTAAATGTTTTGTTAAAATATTATTTACAGTCAAACGACTCTTGGGGAGTAGATACGCCCACCTGAGTGCTGTAAGTGGGCTGCATTCCATCACAATACTCCCAGAATGTAACATGTTTGCTGCAAAGTGAGAACAGGAAGCATCTTGTGAAAAATTGCTTATTAAGGGTTAGGGTTTCTAGTGTTTATCTGCATTTATATAGCGAAGTCACTTAGAAACGGCTAAATTCGATTGAAGTAAACGCAGACGTGCACTCATTGTTGTGTTACAGTAAGAAGATAAGATTATTTTTCAAAAGTTTGGAAGGTAAGATTATTTTCGAAATAAAATTGAAGATTTTGACTTAATAGCAGTTATCGCCAACAATATTACAGAAGTAATATGATAAAGCAAGGGACAAGGCTGTCAATTTTTTTTTATTAATGGTCAGGGTTTCCGAATTTATCTGTGTTTAGTTTCTTGAGCCAAGTCATTTAGAAATGGCTAAATACAATTTAAGTAAAGCTTGATTGCGCTTATTCTTGAAGATTATTTTTCAAAACCTTACAAGATAAGATTATTTTAAAATAAAATGGATAATTTCGACTTAATAGCAGGCACTGCTAACAAATTCACAGAGGTAATACTAGCATATCCCTGAAATGGGAAAGTAAATGCTCAAGGGAATGGGGGTGGATACATTTTTTTTTTGTAAGCTAGTTGGTCCTTTAGTATTAACATAGTAAAAAAAGTGTACACTGTACAGTCAGCAGCACCTGTGGCCTGCCACTGGGGAAACCAGGATCACAGGTGTGGCAGCAAATAAAAGCATATGTTCTATCATTTGGAATGACATAGTTCAATTGAAAAAACTGAAAAGACTGACATAAATGTTTTTTAATCATATCATCCGTTAATAACCGATAACAAAATATCACAGGATGAGAGAGGGGCTAGTACCCTTTCTTGGTAGAGAATGTAAATTGGATGAGAAGACTAGGCCTGAGAGTCACCAGGTGGCTTTGTGCTTGCTTGCTCCGTGGTCTGCTGCCCCGGTTCTTCGTCCACCAGAATAGGATCGGACGGAGAAACTCCATACAGATGGTTAGAATCAGCATGCTGCGCAGGAGCCTCTGAATTGATACCCTGGTGGAGCCTTCACAAATTCTAGGCGATGGAGCCTGTTCCAGAGAGCAGAGTGAGGGTCACCATGTTCCTCTACAATCTGAGCAATGAAAAATTTCTGTGAGCCTTGCAATTTTGGTGTCCCTAGTTCGAGAGAAACTAGGGTCATACTCCCATTCCTTGAATTCAGCTGCTATCTGTTTTTTTGGAAATTTGCTGTCATTTCCATTGAATTTTCTTCTCCATATCCTGAATTTCTCATTTAATTTCATTAGAGAATCGGAGCTCATAGCCAGTGACCGCTCATATTACATCTTTCTGGGTGTGGGTGGTGAGGGGGGGGGGCGTGGTTTGCTTGTAGTTCAAGGCCCAGGGGGGAGTAGGAGAGCACCTGCGATAGCTTATGTGACTGCTAGAAGCTCCTAGGGTGAAAGTAGTTGGTTTCATTGTGGCACAACGAGCAAGATTAGAGGGGGTAACAAGCTGTAGACACTCTCGGAGACCACTTTTGGAAAGGTGGAAAGGGCATAGACTAGTCGCGAATGAATCCCAAAGCTAGAGCAAGACAGATGGGGTTTGAAAGTGAGGAATCTGGTTGAGAGTGTGGGCAGATTTGCAATGACGATCGCTCAACAAAAGAATGATTAGTGTAGGGGGATTGAGAACCACCCAAATGAACTGAGCAATCAAACGTGTATAGGACAACACCAAAGAGACGCTCTTAGACAGAAAGACTAACATGATATGTTGTGTCCAAGACAGGGCCAAAGCAAGGGGAAGTAAATTTAAACGAGAAACCAGACAAGGGGAACGAAGAAACTCAATCATGCAAATAAATAATAGGATCTCACTGTAGCTAGTGCCACCATTGAAAGAGCCAAGACTTGGATCGCCAGAGACGGTGACGAATTGAGGCAATCCGCTAAATTGAGAGATTCTTAAAGCCATTTCGTGGTTGACAAGCTTCACGATGGAAATAAGTGCAATTCGTCCCATGTAGAGGAGCCACAAAGTTATGATTTGAAGCCTTCACAAAATAAAATCGCCTGCATCGCCCTGTACTCGTCGAGAGAGCGAAATGAAGGCATGTTGAATGCGTTTCAGGTTTCCGTCCTCCACATGACGGAGGCATTTAAACACTTAGCTGATACCCGATCTGGGGGGTTGTTGTCAAACTTATTGAGCCTTAAGCAATTTGAACGGAGCTGTTCATCCTCCATAGATTTCTAGGGCATAATGAGGTCTTGTTCGACAATGTCAATGCCCTTGTTGGCAAGTTGATTTAGAAGGCCATTAGCTTTTTTTGCGGATATGTGAAGGTGTGGTGCTAGAAAAGTGGCTTAAAAGAATAGAGGCCTGTGCAAACATGGAGGATAAATGTCAATTGTGGGACATCTTATTTGGATTAGAGCCACAGAGAAGTCCGTTGAGGGCTTGAATGATGATGGTTGAATCTCCTTCTACTATCAAACTTTGGAGGCATGGATTTTTTGCCAAATATAGCCCTCTGATTACTCCATCGAGTTCTACAACTTTATTGGTGCTTTTGCCTTGATGAATGGCAAAGACACAGGGAATAACCCTCGTGTCATCTTGGAACGCACCTCCGACTTCTGTTGGACTAGGGTTGCCTCTGGCAACACCATCAAAGTTTAGCTTGATAGAGTCAGTTGGGGGTTTTGACCAATGGTTTAATGAATGATTGGTTTTCCCAATTTCCCTGGGAGATGTCATAACNTGCGGGAGATGTCATAAGGTTAGGTTTGAATTGCCAGTCATGAAAGATGACTTTCTCTCTGCCCTGTAGGATACTTGCTTTCGTTGGCCAAGGAGAGGAGTTGATGGACTCCCAAATTGAGGTTTGAATTGTGAACTAACTAGCATCCATGTTCCAATGTTGCTTGAAAATTCGACGGTCACATTCCTTCCAGTTCGTCCACAAGAGATGGCCATGAAAGATGTACCAAGCTTTGTTGAGAACATGATTATTGTAGGGAGATTGTATCCAATTCTCCAGGGTTTGATGGATGTTGTTTTTGTCTCTATCAGACTGTTGAAAAATTGTAATTCGCTTGTCCTAGAGGTCAAATACCATCTCATAGCTGTTAAAAAGGTGTTCAACAATTTTGTCATGGTGTCTACACATATAACATATGGAAGGACCCTTGAATCCTCTGATTACTAGGGGGTCCCATGGGAGGGTTTTCTTCTGAGCCAATAGCCAAAGAAAGGATGAAGTTTTTGGCCATAGCTCGACATTCCAAATCTATTGCCAAATGATTTTTGAGTCTAGAGTTGCATAATTGGCCTCACAGTCATAGGTTTGTTTGATGTTGAAGTTGCCACAACCCTTATAGCCCAGTGCAAGGCATCTTGGTCTCAAGACTGTTGATTAAATGATTTTTCTTTCCCTAAGAGGGAGTCATGGAGATCTATTTCCTATTGATTAAGCTGATGTGGCTAGTTAGGAGATGCTACCCAAATTTTGTAGGACCCTGGGCTTGTTTCATTTGAACCTCTCTAGTATTGATTGACATTATGCCAGCCCAATGCCTGGAGTTTGTCTTTGGCTTGATGAAGAAGGGGATTGGTATTGAGCCCAGGTTGCCTGGCATCCTCCTAGAATAAAGCTTGCACGCTAGATTTGATCTCCCAAAAGTATTGATTTTGGACTAGGGCTCGATTGGTCCAAGCATTGTTCCAAATTAAGGAGCTAGAGTTGGCCTCATTACTCTGATGAGATCTTCCTCAGGGGTGTGATTGGCGTATTTAACTTTTTATATCTTTCTCCAGAGGTCTCCTTGATTTGTGATTTAGCGCCACCAAGTTTTTGCTGCAAAGGATTTGCTCATGATTAGTGGATCTTTGATGCCAAGCCCACCAACGCGTTTGGGGAGACAAATGATGTCCCAGGCAACAAGTGCCCATTTGCGCTCTTTGCTAGGATCGCTCTAGAGGAAGGCTCTTTTGATAGAACAAATGGCTTTGAGGATATCGGATGGGGCAACTAGGACAGAGAAAAGGTAGAGGGGCATGGATTGAAGGATTAACTTGATGAGGGTGATATTTCTAGGGAGAGTGAGTAAATGGCAAGTCCAACTGTTGAGCTTGTCCTCAATCTTAGAGAGAAGATCCTACCAGGAGACATTTCTGAGGTCATTGGAAAAGGAGTGGGGCACTTAGGTATTTGGATGGAAGAGAGCCCCTTTGGAAACCAAGAAGTCCGATGATAAGGCATTGGATGGCTAGAGGGGTGTTAAAGAAGAAGAATTGAGACTTACCATGGTTAATGAGAGTGTCGAAGGCCAACATGAAGGAGTCAAGGATTCTTTTAAAGGCAAGGGTTTCTTGCATAGTGGGATTGCCAAGGAGAAGGGTATCATCAATAAATTGCAGGTGAGATAGAATATCAAGGTTGGGATGAAGTCGAATGTCTTTGAGGGAGCCAAAAGAGTGGGAAAAATTCAAAGATTTGCCTAAACCTTATGTTGCCAGGATAAACAAGAAGGGGGAGAGGGGATTCCCTTGACGAATGCCTCGGGAGGGATTGAAGATGTCAGAGGGAGATCCATTGACCCAAATGGAGAAGAAGGTAGAAGAAACAAGGTTGTGAACCTAGGCAATCCACTCCAGATAGAAGCCAAAAACAGAGAGAAGTTGGTCGAGGAAGTTCCAATTTAACTTGTCATAGGCTTTAGACATGTCCAACTTCAAGAGCATTCTAGGGGACTTGGTGTTTTTTAAGAAATGAATAGTTTCGTGGGCTGTAATGATCCCATCTTAAATTGGGCGACCTTCAACATAACCGCCTTGTTTAGGCAAGATGATTTTCTGAAGGATGAGCTTGAGCACGATGGCGAGGATTTTGGAGACAATTTTGTAGATGACATTACAAAGAATGATAGGTCGAAATTTGTCAGGAGATTGTGGATTATTCTCTTTGGGAACGAGAGTAATAAAGGTAGAATTGAAGGCTTGCAAAATGTTACTTGAGATCCAAGAATCCTCGACAACCTTCCAAACCTCTTAACCAATGATGGGCCAACATGCTTGAGAGAAATCCATAGTGAACCCATTCGGACTAGGAGATTACCTAGCAGCCATGGATTTGTTTGTGGTGGTCACTTTGTCCATGGAAATGGGGCTCAAAAGACTTTGGTTTTGATTCAGAGACTCTAGGGGTAAAATTGAGCCAGAATTGAGTTGATAGAAACCTATCTATCCTTAGGAGGTTTCATTAAGATTATAGTGAAGTGCTCTTTTAATTGTCAAGCTAGGGATGAGTAACTCCATGGATAATTGCTTTCTTTAAAGTGAGCCATATATCAATACAATGAGAAGTGGCCTTTGGTTTCATCTTCCAAGAGGTTTGAATGACTCTTCCTATTCACCTATGACTCTTCATATTTCTCCTAAAATAATATTTACAATGTAGCATAATCCCAAGGATTAGGTATTTAACATTCCCCCCCTTAATCCAAAGGGGTGTTTGTAAGTCCAAGCATCTTTCTGAATTTTTCAAACTTTTCTCTTCCAAGTGCTTTAGTGAAGATGGCTGCAATTTGCTCACTTGTAGAACAATGTATTAACTGAATGGTCTTGGCCTCTAGATGATGTTGAATCATATGGTATTTAGTGTTGATGTGCTTTGTTCGATCATGAAATCTAGGATTCTTGGCCAACTTGATTGTAGAAGTGTTGTCAATAAAAAATGGAGTAGCATTCACCTATTTCTTCTACAAATCCTCCAGTATCTTCTTGAGCCACACAATCTCCTTTGTTGCCTCTGTAGCAGCCACATACTCTACCTCTGTAGTGGAATCTACTGGAACAGATTGATTGGATGATCTCCAAGAGATAGCTACTGATCCAAGACTCACGAGGTATCCCAAAGTAGACACTCCATTCTCCTTGTCCCCATCAAAATCTGAATCTCTATGTCCAATTAGTTTGAAGTCCTCCATACCTTAGAGTATTTGAGCTCAAATTCTTTAGTTCCTTTCAAGTATCTAGTCTGTAAATTGTCGTGGATATTCCACTGGAACAATTTGTCATAATAGATCTTAAACTATTCCGAAATGTTAGATTTTTGCAGTTTATTTCCTTGATTCTAGATTAGTTATTACTAGCTTATTGCTTGAATTTAAGAAATAATTGAAATATAAAAATGAAAGAACATGCACAAAATACACACCGTCCACACAAATGAACACAAGATTTGACCTGGGAAACCCAATACTGGAGAAAACCCAACTAGAAGGTGAGGTCTATGCTCTACCCTCTTTGATTCAGTTATAAAAATGCACATACAAAGGAATGGGAAGTCAGTATGGAGTTACCTTTTGACACCGTGGACTGAACGACTGCTACAAAATCCTCCTCCTCAGTTATGCCCACAAAATACCTCTCTCAGATGTTTTACTCAGCCATGGAACAAGATACAATGCAAAAGAATGGAACTCCTTCTCGTCATAGCGGCTTGGTCATTTAACATAGCTAGATAGGCATCTAGGGGTAGGGTTTTGCCTTCCTCAACCCTTAATTGTGATAAGGTTTTGGACCACCTAGAATCTTCTTAAAAGTCCACACGTGGCTAGCCCCACACATTTTGAGTAATGGGGGTTGATGTGGCATCCACTCATATCATGGTGGTAAACATGGTAGGTCAACTTGCGAGAGGCAAAACTTTCGCATACGAACTCTAATTGAGGCGATTCTTGCATCGTTGGAAAGGTTTCGATGTGTAGAGTATTGCATATTACTCCAGAGTAGGTTTGGACCCAAAATTATGCCATTTGATGCCTCAAAATGTCTCCGAAAGATTTTAGAAGGTATTTGGACACAAATTTCCTAATTGGGACCTGCAGCTAAAATGGCTCTACAAGCTTGTTAGGCCAGGTATGGTAAAATGTGTAACTCTAGACTTGTGTCTTTCATTAACATGAAGCTCAATAAATATACAAAACAATGATTGTTTGTCTTCTCCAATGGGTCACTCTTCCTATCACCTACGACTCTTCATATTTACAATAATGTTATAAAAACGTAATCCCAAGGATTACGTGCCCAACATCCTCCCCTTAATCCGAAGGGGTGTTTGTGAGTCAAAGCATCATTCAAAACTTTTCAATTTTTTCTCTTCCAAGCGCTTTGGTGAAGATGTCTGCAATTTGCTCATTTGTGGAACAATGTCTCAAGTAGGTCAATGGGACTATTGAGTACAATGATGTCAATACAAAGTAGGAGTACCAAAATGTCTCCTATATAAAGAACAAGAAGTAAAGCAAAGCATGAGGTCTATGCTAAAACATGGAAAACCCACGATTCTAAGTGTGGGCGACCGCAATAGGAGGGATTGTTAATGTTTATGCCATTATTATAGTTCTTTGCATTTCAATAGAGGCTAGAGGGGTGTTAAAGAAGAAGAATTGAGACTTACCATGGTTAATGAGAGTGTCGAAGGCCAACATGAAGGAGTCAAGGATTCTTTTAAAGGCAAGGGTTTCTTGCATAGTGGGATTGCCAAGGAGAAGGGTATCATCAATAAATTGCAGGTGAGATAGAATATCAAGGTTGGGATGAAGTCGAATGTCTTTGAGGGAGCCAAAAGAGTGGGAAAAATTCAAAGATTTGCCTAAACCTTATGTTGCCAGGATAAACAAGAAGGGGGAGAGGGGATTCCCTTGACGAATGCCTCGGGAGGGATTGAAGATGTCAGAGGGAGATCCATTGACCCAAATGGAGAAGAAGGTAGAAGAAACAAGGTTGTGAACCTAGGCAATCCACTCCAGATAGAAGCCAAAAACAGAGAGAAGTTGGTCGAGGAAGTTCCAATTTAACTTGTCATAGGCTTTAGACATGTCCAACTTCAAGAGCATTCTAGGGGACTTGGTGTTTTTTAAGAAATGAATAGTTTCGTGGGCTGTAATGATCCCATCTTAAATTGGGCGACCTTCAACATAACCGCCTTGTTTAGGCAAGATGATTTTCTGAAGGATGAGCTTGAGCACGATGGCGAGGATTTTGGAGACAATTTTGTAGATGACATTACAAAGAATGATAGGTCGAAATTTGTCAGGAGATTGTGGATTATTCTCTTTGGGAACGAGAGTAATAAAGGTAGAATTGAAGGCTTGCAAAATGTTACTTGAGATCCAAGAATCCTCGACAACCTTCCAAACCTCTTAACCAATGATGGGCCAACATGCTTGAGAGAAATCCATA
>CBVK0103062621.1:0-11538 GCA_900067695.1 Picea abies | reverse complement strand
ACCAAATCAAACCCTCACTTTATTTTCCCTCTAATTTCATTTAAATATAATTATTTATTCTATTTAATGTCACTTTAGGATTTATCATTCTAGTGACACCAAATAAAACTTCTTGAATCCCTTTCCCTGGTTGACTATATCCTACGAGAGTCTTATAGGATATGGAGTCATCCTTTGTCATGATCAATTGGAAGGGGACATTACAATCCTCCCTTCCCAAGTTTGCTTGTCCTCAAGCAATTCCAGATCAGGGTGTCATAAGAACTTCTCTCCTTCCCAAGTAGCATCTTCTGCGGGAAATCATCTCCATAAAAATGAGTACTCTCAAATGACTCTTCTCCTCAACCTCTGTTCCTTGACATCAACAATCCTCTCACGATATAGAGTCAACTTCCCTTCCTCATCTAGTGGAGGAATATATGTCAACGCGGTGACCTTTTGTCTGAATACATTCTTGAGGTAGGATACATGGAAGGCGTTGTGGATCCTGCTACCTTCTGTGAGCTCCAACTCCTATGATACTTCCCAAAATCTCATGATCACTTTGTAGGGTCCATAAAAGTGAGGCTTAAAATTCTCTGCACTACTCTTCTTCAACGATGACTTTCTGTAAGGATGCAACCTAAGAAATTCTAGGTCTCCAACCTCAAAGTTGTGTTATACCCTATGCCTATATGCATACATATTTTTTTGATTTTGAGTGGCCTACAAATTCTCCTTCATGACTCTCAAGATGTCCTGACTTTCCTGCAACCAGTATTTTTCCTTGGGAGATATTCTATCTCTAAATTGCAAATCCATAAAATATGGAGCATCGCAGCCATACAGTTCCCTGAATGGGCTCATCTTGATAGATATGTGATGAGTGGTTTTGTAGCAATTCTCTCCGAGATACAACCACTTTATCCATTCCAGCTGCTTCCCTGATACATAGTTCCTCAGATACCTCTCGATCCATTTGTTTACTATCTCGATCTTCTCTTCTGTCTGGGGGTGATAGCTAGTACTAGGTGTCAACTATGTCTCAGATAACTTGAAAAACTCCTGCTAAAATGCACTGAGAAACCTACTATCCTGGTCACTGACTATGTTCCTCGAAAGACAATGGAGTCTGAATACCCCCCTGAAGAATAGATATGTTACCTGAAATGCGTTGTAATCTGAAGGAATGGAAAAGAAGTGTGCATATTTAGTCAATTTTTCCACTAGCATGTAGATATAGTACATTCCCTACACCTTTGGAAATCCTATGATGAAGTCTGTGGAAATGCTATCCCACTTCTACTCCGAAATTGATAATGAATGAAGCATTCCCACAGGGTGTGTAAAATCTAACTTGTTCTGTTGGAAAGTCATTCTATCCCTCACATGACAAAGTACATCCTCCTTGAGACCCTTCCATGTGAATCTCTCCCTCACCTTCATGTAGGTCTTCAGATACCCCTGGTGCCCTGCTAGTGGTGCATCATGTGTTTCCCTCAAAATCCTATCCTTGCATATGGACTTAGGGACAACATATATCATGTGTTTGTAGTAGATGATGGCATCCACTACTCTGTACCTATCATCTTGAATACTTCCCTCCATCATCTCACAAGTGAAGGTATTCTTGGAGTATTCCACAAAGTTCCCTCCATCATCTCACAAGTGAAGGTATTCTTGGAGTATTCCACAAAGAGAATGGACTTTCATTCTGTTGAGATCTCTTTCATGGAGAAGGTTGTAGGTCTCCTAGATAAGGCATCAACAACTATGTTATTCTTCCCCTTTACATACTCAATGTAAAAATGATCTTCTTGCACCTTACACACCCATTTATGTTGCCTCTCATTTAGGCCCCGTTTCTCCAAGAAATATCTCAAGCTATTGTGGTCAGTCCTAACCACAAAGCATCCTCCTACCAAGTATTGTCTCAACTTGGCCAATGCATGCATGATATCCAACATATCCTTATCATATATTGGATAGATATTATTAGGATCCCTTATCTTTCTTCTCTCGAAATCTATTGGGTATCATTTTTGCATCAATAATGCGCCTATCACCTCACTGGATGTGTCACACTCCAGGACAAAAGACTATGTGAAATTTGGGAGTGCTAATACTAGGAAAGTTCTCATCACCCTCTTCATTCTGTTGAATTCTACATGTGCATCCTCTTACCATTGGAACACCCCCTTCTTGGTGAGGTCTTTCAATGGAGGAACTAATTGTGAAAATCCTTTCACAAAGCACCTATAATAATGACATATCCTGAAGAATCCTTGCATATATATGAGTGATATGGTAGTGGGACAATCTAATATGGTTTGGATATTCTCTTGATGTACCTTTACTCCCTCAACACCAATCACATGCCCTGGATATAGGATCTCTTTCAACCCAAATTCTCATTTTGCCTCCTTGGAAAAAAACAATTTTTCCTCCATAATGGTGAGAATCTCGTCCACATGCTTCAGATGTTACTCCCACAACTTGTTGTAAATCGAGATATCGTCAAAAAACAATAGTAATGATTTCCTCAACTGTTTGTTGAAGATATGGTTCATACATGATTGGAAGGTAGCTGGTGTGTTAGTCAACCTTAAGGGCATGACCAAAAACTCATAGTGACAATAGTGACACATGAATGATGTTTTGTGAATGTCCTCCTCTCTTACTCGAATCTAATGGTATCCTGACCATATATCAACCTTTGAGAAGTACACTGGCCCATGTAGTTCATCTATTAACTCATCAATTTTGGGTATTGGGTATCCATTTTTGATGGTATTCTTGTTTAGTTCTTTGTAGTCTATGCACATCCGCATAGTTCCATCCTTCTTCTTCACTAGTAAAATTGAAGAAGCAAAGGGACTGGAACTAGGCCTAATATGTCCCATCTCCAACAACTCCTTTATGGCCTTCTTGATTTTTTCCTTGAATTTCTTTGGGTGCCTATAAGGTATGGTGATCATGGGTTTTTCCTCTTCTTCTATTTTGATGACATGCTCAAACCCTCTATTTGGTGGTATCCATGTTGGTAGTGGCCCAAACACCTTATCGTGTTTCCCAAGCAACTCTTGTATGTCCACATGATAGTTCTGGAGATCTTGGGATGGCTTCTTCTAGGTGATAAAAAATTCTACTGCACGTGCCACAACGCCATGCCTAAAGATGGCCTCCATGCATTTGTTGGAAATGATTACGGGTTCTCCCGCTGAACATACCTCTCAAAAGAAATGATTACGGGTTCTCCCGCTGAACATACCTCTCAAAATCACTCGCTAACCTCTTGTTTCTATGAAATCCATTCTCATAATCTGATAATTCATTTTGAAATATCCAAGGGAATATAACCACTATAGTCCCAACACCACATTGGTGTCTGTCAGATACACCACGTAAAACTCATCGGTCAACGTATATTTTCCCAATGTGAATTTCAATCCCCTAATCCTCTAAATACAAGTCATGTTGTTCCCATATGCAACAACCACATTAAATGCATAAAATTATTTGTTAGGGATTTGTCTTCTCGTGAGAAATGTTGCATCGATGAAGTTGTGGGTGGCCCCACCATCAATCAATGTTGTGACTCTATACCCCTGTAAGAGACCTATGATCCTAAATGTATAGTATCTAGGAACCCCTGAGAGTGTGGAAATGGTCACCCTTTTGATTCCCTCCTGCAATGGTTCCCGTTGTGTCATCTCTAGGTGTGGCTTTTGATTCCCTCCTGCAATGGTTCCCGTTGTGTCATCTCTAGGTGTGGCGTATCACCACTTATTTTTCTATTGTCTTATATGTGATCTGTATCTTCCTCATCATCGTCCTCTTCATCGGAAAGTACTTCTATGTAATGTACCTTCCCCTTTCCCATGCATTGGTAAGCCTACTCCCAAGGTTCTTTGCAACTATAGCAAAGATTATTCCTCATTTGTTCTCTCTGAGTCTCCTCATCCATCCTATCCTTCCTAGTCCATGTCTTCTGGGGAAGCTTCGTCACCTGAACCTTTTGTGGAACAAACAGTTTTGTTGGTTCCTTATTGGTTGTTGTATCTTACATATCCTGAGTCTTCATGATGGTGTCCTTTAATGTGGAAGGCCCAAAGGCCTTCACCCAACCTCTCAAAGGTTCATCTAGACCCTCCATGAATAGAATCAACAACCTTTTCTAAGAAATATCAGTTGCCATTACTGCCATCGTATGGAATTATGTGATGTATTCCTCTAGTGTACTTGTATGCTTTAGTTGCACCAATTCCCTTAAGTAGATATAAGGGTCCTTCATATCGAACCTTTCCATCAACCTATGAGTGAAATATTCATATGACGTGATGTTGGCATGCCCCAATGTTAGTATTCCATGGTACCACCACTCATGAGCCTCTCCATCCAAGTGTAGGGTGGAAAACTTGAATTCCTTTTCCTCTATCATCGTGTTAAGCTGAAAATAAGTGTCCAACTTATGTACCCATGCTCGGGCTATGCACCAGTCATATCTATCAAAGGAGGGTACTATCATCTTCCCTATCCTGCACATAAGATCATAATTCTATTGGTAGAATTCTCCCCTTGGTTTGTTCTTCATCTTGAGGTTTCATTAGTCGTTGTAAGACATTTATTCCCTGATCTCTTTTTCTAGTGAGTGGTACTCTATATGGAAGTTAGAGACCTCTTCAACTAGTTCTAGATATATCTCTGCTCTTGTAGGTTGTTCCACAAGAAATGGGGGTAACAATGGTATGGGAGTCCTACTTCCTTCTTGTAGTACACTTTGTGTCAGAATATGGGTATTTCTACCTTTTACATGAGTTCTTCCATGACTGCGATTTGGTCCCGTTTGCCTTTGTTGTCCTACTACCTGTAAAAGTACCTAAAAGGTCTACTGTTGGGTTCTAATTGTCTCATCTTGTCTCTGAGTGAATTTTTCCTGGTTCTGCTTGGCCTCCTCCTGGCTCCTATTCAGTTGATTTAATAGTTTGAGCATGGGGTTTGTTGTGACATCCTGGTTATCATACATGTTTCCCTATGGTTTTGAATCTGTTTGGTTTGCTTCTACTTCTCTTTCAGGTGAATTTAAAACAATTCCTCCATTATCTTTCTTCCTAGGCATCAATACAATAACCGGCTCAGAGAATCGCCATCTTTGACACAACTGTATTGTCCCCAACTAGGCTAGGTGGGAATATTATGTTTTTTATCCCAAAATTGTTATTTATTCTTATGTGAATGTGCCAAAAACTTGTATTAATTGTGTTGTTAACTTCTTTCAAACATTTTGGTCAAATAGGAATATTGTCAAACATATTTCATGCATCCATTACATAGAAAATGGAGAAAATAACCATGGCATCTTATTATGGATGGAAACTCCCAAAATATCATCAATACAATGTTATGTAATGGTTGTAATAACAATTGTAGAATAATCCCAAGCACAAAAATATAATGGTTGTAAGGAAGCTGCAACATATACTACATAAACAATAAAATAAAACTTGGAATGATGACAATCTATGATTTCCATTGATCCAAGACTCTCCAATCCCTACATCTCTCTACTCGAGTAATGTCCACTCTGCAAGAGGTCCTCCAATCTCTCCTGAAACCCTCGTAATCATGGTATGGAAAATTGTTGTAACCCCTGATTCACAGAGGTCCTGATGAAACTACTGTTGAACGTCTATAGGGGCCTTGTGGGACAAATTGTTCTCAACCCATGGGGGTGTTTCCTTTCACAGTTGTGTGAAACCTTCTTGGAACCTACATATATGTTGATCGACCTTCTCCAAAAAATTACCGCAAATCCCCTACGCAAGTCGATATGCCTCCAACTCTCTTTGGGATGAAGCCAAGCACCAGAATGAACTTAAATGAGGACTCTAGATGAATCCTCCTCTTAGTCTATCTAGGGTGGATATTGCACCACCAAAACTAAATTGAAGTGGAATGATTTTTCCAAACCCCAAAGTAAACTTGGCTCAAAGATAAAATCAACAAGAGATCATATCATAATTCCAAAGAGAAGGGTTTTATCCTTCCTCTGAACCTTCTATACCTTTCCCCTTTTTGACCAAATCAAACCCTCACTTTATTTTCCCTCCAATTTCATTTAAATATAGTTATTTATTTTATTTAATGTCACTTTAGGATTTATCATTCCAGTGACACCAAATAAACCTCCTTGACTCCCTTTCTCCGATTGAATATAGCCTATGAGAGTTGTTTAGGATATTGAGTCACCCTCCATCATGATCAATTGGAAGGGGACATTACACACAATTAGTTCCAAAATTAATTCCAGGCTCAAGCAGAGCTTCACCATTAATTTTATAAATAATTATTAATTAAAACAAACAAAAAAATGATTCCTCCCCAAAATTTATTACACACAATTAGTTCCAAAATTAATTCCAGGCTCAAGCAGAGCTTCACCATTAATTTTATAAATAATTATTAATTAAAACAAACAAAAAAATGATTCCTCCCCAAAATTTCCATAAACTCAGGCATACCCACTTATTTATACAAATTTAAAAACTAAAAGAGATCACCACCTCAACGTCTTAAAATAGATAAATCACAGTTTGAGTCATGATGACTGGGGTGATATGGATGTCCTGGGACTTGCATTCCCGTCCACGTATTCGACCCACTCCCTGAAAAGTATAATAAAAATTTCACCGAAAGGGAATTTATGATGGTCCATTGGCATACTTGGCTCATGTTTACTGTTGCAGAAATGAAGAGTGTATTTTTTCATTAGTTTACTCAATTGCTCCATCTGATCTACTATCTTGACTGAGATGATGACGTATTTTTGCACATGCCCTTTCTCTACAATAGCAATTTGGTTGATCTGATCTTTATACCCGTCTGTCGATCATTGCAAGTCAACTGGTGCCTCATAAATCTGCCAAAATTCAACAAGGGAGCCAAAATTTTGCAACCAGAGGTTTTCCATTGACTGGTTCAACTTCCTGCATACCCTATTGCAACATTCCCATTCTACCTAGACTATGTATTTTTGCTCATCTGTTATTTTATCCTAGTGCTTAGCTGTTGATTGCATTTGTGCCAACCGCTCATCTGATAACAATTCAATATGGTGGTCCTCTTCCCCCTTGTCTTTCTGTACTACTCGAATGCAATCAATTTTCTCCAAGTTGTTCGATCCTTTCTTTTCCCACCGAAGTAAATCCTTATATGTGAGCCCAAACAACAAGGACTCCTCCTGCAAAGTGACTACCTTCATTACTACATCTTCTTACACCTTAAGTCATTTATCATGTACTTCTAGTAGGTTTGTTAAAGTTTGTTACCCCCCTAGCTTCTTGGTGATACTCAACTTGTTACTTAAGAGAGGCTATTTGCACCCTAGCTTTCTCTTTCTTCCATTATTGATTTCTTGAAAGAATTATGTGAGATGGATAATCCTTCTTAGTAGAGATGGCTCATCTTTTATTTCTTGGTGTCTTTGTGTCTATGATGACTTCCTCTGTGGTGCTCAACACACCACTGTTTAGTGTGACTTTCCTTTTTCTGTGAGTCCTTTTGACTATAAATTAGTACTTTTTTTCATAATAAAAAGACTCTAAGTCGACCACATCCTCAACTGGCCGAGGGATGGGATGATCACCCAAGGAAAATATATTGCTTACTCTCCCATGAGTATAGAATTTCTCTGGTATAGGGTTTTGAGTGAGTTCCTTAGGTGGTTATTCCTCCCCTTCATCATTTTATGTATGATTGTACTTCTCTTCATTGGTGGCATTTTCCTGGGTTTCCTTCTCTGTATTTTATCCTAGAACTGATGAACCATCTGGTAAACTCTCATTAGGTTTCTCAGTTTATTCATTATTTTGTACCTGCTCTAGGTTGTTTCTAGTGTCCTGGTTTTTTTCCTCATCATTCCATGTTCTTTCTCCACTTGCATCATCTTCATTTTTTTGATTATTTTTCAAATCACCATTTGTCACAAATCCATTGTTCTAGTTGTCTTGTTTCTTACCATCCTGTTTGATTTCAACATCCTATCCATCTGTACCTTTCCCTTTACCTTTTGGTGATTAAACCTCTTGGTCCTTCCCACCAAGTGGGACCTGATCTTACTCAATGTTGTTTGATGATGTATCGCCTTTTATTTGGTGAGAGGGGTCACTCATACATGAGTGAGAAGTGTCTTTCTATTCATTCCCATCTTTCTTCGATCCTACCTTTTTCTCCTTTGATGGGATTTTTGGAGTTTCCTCCATATTGAAATTTTTTCAACAATGGGGACAATAGATTCTCCCCCTTTCTCTTCATCCCCTATTAGGTCAATGACTTCGGAAGGATTCATAGTAGTGACTAATTTTTTTCTGTTCCTCTCCAAGATTTTTCTCTTGTTCTACCTTTTCCTTTTCCAATCATTCTAATTCCTCCTTATAATGTTGTCTCTCTACCTCTTCCTATATTCTCTTTAGATCATCAACCCTTTCCTATTCATGTTTAAACTTTAATTCCTCCTCTTATTGTCGAGCATGTTCTTCTTGATCTATATTTCTTTTTTCAATGAATCCAAGATCCCTTTGCTTCTTTTCAACTTTCCTTCTCTATTAAGCAATTTATTCCCGTGTTTCCTCTTCCTCTTCTTTCTTTCTGTATTCCTCTCTGAGTCTTCTCTCTTCATATTTCTCTTTTATGATTATTGATTGTTTTGCTTGTAGGGATTGTTGTTGCTTCTCTGTTGTGATGTTTCCCTTTACTAATTTTTTTTCTATAAGAGACTCCAAGATTCACCATTTTGATTTTATCCTCTATAGGTAGAGAGGAAAACATGGTTACATTTTTGTTGGCCCTTCTCTTCTCCACTTATTTCTAGTCTTGGAAATTTTCAATGAAAAATTCTTCTTCCCACGTTTCATGAGCATATGGAAAAGTCAATACCACTTGCTCTATATGCTTTGGGACTAATCCTTTTGGGTCATGTTTTCCCTATACCTCCCTGTCATGCGTTTGTATTCTAAGTGTACCTCGCCTTCTTTTTTTGGCATGATTGACGTCTTTGACCACATAATAACCTATCATAAATTTATAGAGGATAAACATAATCTTTTAATCCTTTACAAGGGTGGTATTGAATCCTTGCATGATAGTTTGATAACCAATCTATTTATAGGTACATACACATGTAGGAGATGATGTGGGATAATGGCTCCATAAATTCTTAAATAGGTGTTTTTTTCCTCAAAGTACTTACTACTAGTTCCCTATGAAACTTAAAATCTACTTTTATTTCTTGGATAGTCTAGGAAACTACTGTCCAAATATAAGAAAGCAAATCCTAGGAATGAAAAAATCACAAATTTGGGGATAAAATAGTTTGTACCTATTTTCCTAGAGCATGATGAAGTACACATGGATATGTGTTCTACACACACAACACATCCAAGAGAAATGAGACCATGTGGAACACAGGAGGGACTCTAGGTTTTGGGGATTGTGCCTGATTAATTTTCAAACTGAGTTGCTTAGAGATGACATCTCCCCAATTGAACTTCCTACCTCACATTTCCACATAATAAGCCAAAGATAACTAGGATTATGAGAACTGGGAGTAGTCCCTTTTACCATAAAATCTACACAAGAGGATTATAACATACATGTATGGCTACCTCATCCTAGAGATGGCATACCTACTGCTAGATATCTTCACAATTGTTTTTACTTCTTTCCACAAACTATTCAATATTTTATTGGTGTCATATTGTTTATATAATGAAACCATGAAATCCTTAGTAAGGGAATCATCAGGGTCTAGAAGTTTGTTGCACATGGCCATATATTGAGGAAGTAAGGAACCTATAAATTCTCCCTGGTCATTCAAAATTTTACAATACTGGTCTTTGTTGTGAATAATGAACCATTCCATCAATTCTATACAAGGCATGAAAGGTACCCTAGCCATGAAAAAATGTAGCATGGACCTCTTTATTCCAGAGAAAACTGCATCATCTACTTCCCTAAGCTCTAGGTCACTATGTGGAGTAGATTCGAGGTAATCCCCATTGTTAAATTTCAAGAAAATATAATTCGAAGAAGGGATTTGCACCTGTGTGGAAGTTCTACTCCCCGCGCAAGGCTCAGTGTCCAAAAATAGCGGTACTATGTCTGAGATATTTTTCTGGGGAAACATGATAATGGGTTATGTATTCTTGGTTGTTAAAGATTCTTCCATTCGCACAGGTAGATAATTGGAACTAGCCCCAACATCACCAAATCGTGTCGTCGACCTCTTGGGTTTCTTCTACATGAGAGATTTTCTGGTAGGAATCACGTCTAAAGGAAAACAGTCATGCGTAGTAAAAATCCATATAAAACATTTGAAAGTAAATACTACACAACATATCATACTGATACCAAGCAATGTCGATGCCTACAAGAACAAAGTTTACTTGAAAACACTCTTTCACTGTGTGATTACTGGTTGATTGGAGCCTTTGCCACCAGAGTTATATGACGAAGCGGGTTCAATTTTTTAGTAGACAAGACGAACTAGTGAATGCACTCAATCAATAACACACTTTCACTAAAAAAAATAATATAGTGAGTTTGGGAAAGAATGCATGTTTATAACCAAATATTGAAGCGATGAGAGAAATATTTGGATAGTAATGGCATTTAAATGTGGTGGTATTACCTTTGTTGGACTTTGATGGATGAATTGATGCACACACATGACTATCGAATTTTTTATGGTGTCGTTAAATTGGTGCACAATTGTTTGGTCAAGTTTGGGTTCTATAATGATTTAATGCATAATTCAAATGTAGAGTTGATCCAACTATATGTACTTGTATATGTACCAAGGTGATATCAGATATGCACATGTGAGGGTGACGTGTGAGGGTGACGTGTGATATACAATTGTTTTATATTGCGCTAATTTCGTTCGACATGCACACTCGAGATCTGATATTTTATGTTAGTGAACAAACACTCAATGTAACAAAACAAATGGTGAGGTTGCAATAATCACTGCGTGAAATTGACTAGTTCTCTGTGGGCTCGAGTAATCACAATTGGAAAAAGTGTTCTGGTTGCAACGCTTGATGGGATAAATAGATATTATCGTAACAGTCTCTTCCAATGGGAAGGAACGCCTCAATCAATGTTGTTCCATCCGTTATGGCATGGTCCCAACGGTCCAAGGGCGAACGTTCCGGAAATAATTGTGTTTCTAGCCATTCTGGAGCGTCGTTCTAACGGTTGGGATGCCTCCAACGGTCATATTGCTTTGCCATGGAAAAGTGCCAATATTCGGTGTACTGATATTTTGGCGGAGTTCAGGTTCTGGAAACCTTCCTTCTACGAAGTCTTCCCTGGAACTTCCTGCAATTTTTATAACTTTTCTCTCTTCTTACTAAGCTTTCTAGCCTTCTTTCCCGTGATCTAAAAAACTGGTTTCATCTTTCCATTATTGTTCGTATGTCCTCTTGGCATGATAAATTCTCACTGTGGGTGGTCTTTCATAGGGTTCAAGGGTAATACTTCTTCTCTTTCTAGGGTAGG
>CBVK0103062619.1:0-40655 GCA_900067695.1 Picea abies | reverse complement strand
TATTTATACATTAAAAAATGGGCCTAAACATGGTTAAACCCATGGGCCAACATCCCATACCCGTTACATAAACCCTAATCCCAAAACTGCCATAAAAAGGGGGCGAGATCCTGCAATCTCCGCTTCACCTTGCGCTCCGCCTTCAAACAACTTGTCGAAGTCCCAAAAATGGCCAAACATGACCAAGGTTCTCCAAAACTTGGTTAAGGGTCAACAACTACACTATGAAGTCTCCCCAGAAAAAATTCGTCCATGACAAATTGACTCCATTGCCCACCTCATGGTATAGTTATCCAATATGTTGCATGTAGTCCACATCACATCTAATTTTGTGAACAATCAAGGTAAACCACCGTTCATCTTCATGTCCAACTAACTTTTCCCTTGTGAATCGAACTACGATCAAGTCCACAAGTCTGGATGCCTTGAACAAATTTCTCCCTATATTCATCTGCGTCTTCAAATTTGAAACATCCCATCTGTAGAGGGAAATGCATGTCCAGACTGCCTTTTCCCCACTACTTCATTACCTAGCCATGTTTTTGTGTCTACCTCTCTATGCATTGAAATGGATAGACTTCACCCTCAACCATGTTGTCCAAGACAAGAGAAAAACCCATGTCCAAGTAATCTCTTCATGCTGCAATATTCTTGTTCGCGTAATCATCAAAACTAAGGCAAGTCCTTAACTCATCTTCTTCCATCGATTCACCTCTCTAAAAATCAACATCTATGATGAGTTTGGAAAACATTCTCACACTCCTCAAACATCCCAATGAACCATCCAAATAGCTCCAAGTAGGATGAGTAACCGCAACCAACAACCATGCCTTGAAACATTTGAACTAATACTTTTTCCTTCCTTAACCAAATACCCTCCCTGATCTCTGAGTCATAGCAGAATCATTCTCAAGTCACCAAGGTACACTCTACCTCATTCAATGTCTGTTACCAAAGGTGAGAAAACACCACCCAATTCACTTGGTCTAAGTTTTTCCCATTCAGGTTGACTGCTAATAATTATTGGTAAACTTTTTTTTTGACTCCATCCATCTCCTAGAATGAAACTACCTTGCACATCCTGAAAGAATCCAAATTCTAGCACTATCATCGCGATTTTCAAGTCATCACATGACCCAATAAATCTAGCTAAGGCACCAACACATTAGATCTCACGTACCTCATCCATCCTTTCAAACTCAGTAAATCCAACCCTCACTGCCTAATTCACCACAACGACTTGTCCAATGTGCCTCATCAAAGTGTTTGGTAGCTTCCTCAAACCACCTCCATGGCTACATACAAATATACCTAACTCCACTAAAGGACTCATTGGGGTAGGTCGTGCCAAGATATTCGCACAATTTTTCAATCAAGGTGTCCCAACTACTACACTTCTTCTAATCCACACCACTTGAGCCACCCTTAACTCTATCGGTTTTCAGCACAGAAACAAATTACACTTGAACCACCAAGTCATCTAACTTCCCTTCAAACAACTCACCTCAACACTTAGGAAATGCAAGAAATCAAAACCAACCGTATCTTTCCAACGACATTCTTGGCTACACCCATGGTTCAAAGCTGGTGTCATGGACCTTCACTTTCCCAAGCCACCGACTCTCCACATGAGCTTTCCTCAATCACTATCCACAACTCCACAAACCTAGATAAAACCTTCACTAGAATACAAGGATGAGTCCATCTTTCCACTTTTGAAATACATGTAAGTCCCAAAATTTCCATGCAACTGATAAAACTCATCTCCAATGTCCTTCTATATCTTCACCTTGATTTCTTCCTCTTCAAAGAACCATGCACACACAACTTGATTTCTAAGCCATACTTCTTCTAACTGGCTATCATAACTCTATGAAGAGCTACCTCATCCAAAGGTTATGGTCGAACCACTCATCCAACAACCTAGCCTGACTCAACTGTTGTTATCGATAATGCACAACATGAAGTTGTCATGATGAAAATGTTCCCAACCAACTACCTTACTACAAATATTCTCTAGGTCTCCTCAATTTGTCCAACTCACCCAAGTGGTTCCACTTTCTACAACCCAAAAATTCTCCCCTTCGCGATCACTTCTACGATCACTTATGCAGTTATATTTGCGACAAGTCTTGCATCCATCCTCCTATCCCAAGTTCTCGATTCAGTCCATGAACTATGTGCTTGGTATTCTCAAGGTGTGAACACAGTTCTCACACTTACTTCCATCACAAATCAAACCAACCAAGTCTACACCCAGACTATCTCTGCGATGAACTTTGTGATGGGTTTTGCAATCACCCACCCTGTCCAAGTGATTTTTTTCACCACAAAATCTTCTCTTGGTCTATACAAGATGTGCACCTAGATCAAATTTCCATTGCATTGTTGTTTGGAACCTCTTTCTCAAGTTTGATGCAAATCCTCTGTGATTAACTAGTTTGTTCCACTGAACTGTTCATCAAGTCTATGAATGTTCCGACTGAATTGTCTCCGCAAGAAATTATTTTCTTGTTATGCTCTAGACGACTGCCACCACCATAGTAATAGATCATGCTTCAATATATGATACCATATATCTTCGAGATAGTGGTGAAGAACTCACCAACCCTTCTTGAAAATATGCAACAAACAAGCTCTGATACAATCTACTATCGAGATAGTGGTGAAGAGCTCACCAACCCTTCTTCAAAATCTATGACGAACAATCTTTGATATCATCTGTCATGTCCCCACAACATGCCTGCCCTAATATTGTGATCATGAACCTATTGAGGGCATGCGACACCGTGACATTTCTCACTTGGCTGCTTGGAAACACCAAGGACACTTCATCTGTACCATGCTTCTTTGTAACACACCCATGGCGTGGCGTAAAATTTTTGTTCTTCTTAAGAAAATAAATACCCTCATTCGAGGTATTGATTTCCCATTCTTCTCTTCCAGATATTTCTAGCCACGGTCTCCATGTTTTGAATTGAACTCAGAGCTGGAAGATACCCTCTCCCAAGTACTTTGAGTTCTCCCATCCCTCTATACTTGCATATGACGATGGCCTATGACTAGATGTCGAGACAACATGCACCAAGACAACCACCACGTGAATCCTTCAGAGTGGAAAACATATGAAGTTCATGATCCGACACCACGTGCCCTCAATAGTTTCGACAACCTTGAATCACTTCGGGACTTCAGCATTCGATAATTTCAAACATTCCCACACATTTTTCCTCCAAAGTACTTTGTACCCGGAGTTACAGATCAAGTGCCACATGTCCCTTCGTGATCGACGATCGTGAATCACTTCGGATCTTTGGGCTTTAGGAGTCTCAACCTCTCCACACTCGCTTTCTCCCAGAGTTTTTTCACCCAAATTCAATGATCTGTCGATGCGTGCCTTCCACAGATCGATGGTTGCAAATCAATTCGGCTCTTCGAGACTCGGGAGTCTCAACCTCTCCAAACTTTCTTTCACCCTGAGTACTTTCACCCAAAGTCGACGATCTGTTGACACGTGTCTCCCACAGATCGACAACTGCAAATCACTTTGGCTCTTTGTGCTTCGAGAGTATCAACCTATCCACACTCGCTTTCTCTCAGAGTTCTTTCACCCGAAGTCGACGATCTGTCGACGCGTGTCTTCCACATATCGACGACTACAAATCACTTCGGCTCTTCAGGCTTCAGGAGTTTCAACCTCTCCACACTCTCTTTATCCCAGAGTGCTTTCACCTGAAGTCGACGACCTGTTGACGTGTGTCTTCCACAGATTGACGATTGCATATCACTTCGGCTCTTCGAGCTTCGGGAGTTTCAACCTCTCCGCACTCGCTTTCTCCCAGAGTGATTTCACCCGAAGTCGACAATATGTCGATGCATGGCTTCTACAGATTGATGGCTGCAAATCACTTCAGTTCTTCGGGCTTTGGGATTTTCAACCTCTCCACACTTTCTTTCTCCCGGAGCACTTTCACCCGAAATCCACAGATTTTTGCCACGTAGCCTCTCTCTCAGATCGACGGCATAGATGAACTTCGTTACTTTGTCGATTTCCAAAGGAACTCACGATTAGCCACCTAACAACTTTTATAGATCTGACGGTCATGATCCAACCAATACTGATTTGTCTGTCGATCGACTATTCATGATGATTGTGGGGCCCCAATGTGCTCACTCTTTATGAGAGAGCTCAATCTCCGCAATCTGAAAATTACTCGCCCAACCCAGTCTAATCATGGTCATTAATTCCCCACCTCGACAAGATCAACGACATTGGTGAATTGCGAGATGCAAACTAGCACATCCACTAGTTTCACCTTCGTGCTATGCAATGATTCCCCACCTTCGATCTCCTTTCATAGATCGAAAGTTCATAGCGTTTGCGGGGCCCAATCTCTGAAATCTGGGAAGTGCTTGCCCGACTATGTCTAATCGAGATCGTTGATCTTCCATCCCCAATGAGATAAACAACATTGATGAATTGCGGGCCGAGAACTAGAACTTCCGTTAATTTCACTTTCACACTTCACAATGATTCCTAACCATCAATCTAATCGAGCAGTTGATGTTTGATTCATCAATTTCAGTGGATCTTTGAGTTGATCTGACGACTGTGATGGGTTTTCCTCTCGATGAATGGTTCACATCCATCTCCTCTGTCAGGTTCCTAATTCATCTATGGCTCTTATTACTCAGTGACTTCAGGTAACTTTGACTAACATGAAGTTTGACATTCCAGGCGTCGAACTCTCGAAACTTCGAAACCATTATGATCTAGCTCCTTTCGGGCTTAGCACAAGGTTCCTAGACCCAAGTCACATGGACCTTTATATGACTCTCGGGCTATGATCTCTACTCTTAGCCGGGTTTTGACTAAGGTCGTGGGCGCAAGTTCAAGGTCTCTCAGACTGCTGGTCTGAAGGAGACACCTCCCTAACTCACAAAACTTTAAGTTCTGAGACACAGCAAGGTAAACTCGTGAGGTTACCAAGATGGTATTAGTGCCAAGAGGCCTGCTCCGACTTCAGAGTTGTGAGGTAGCTCCCTGGGGAAAACACCTTTGGGAGTTAAACTGGTGCATACGGTAAAAGCAGAGGCATAAGTTCTTAAGGAAGTCAATGTATACACATATCTTAACCATTTCAATGTAGAAAATATTTATAAAGATGTAAATACATGCATGCAACCATTAATTCCCAATTCAACACATAGAGTATGAAAACACTTATCAGAAACAGATAACATGAGGCAACTTCTGGAAAGGGTGCCCGTTTCCACCCAACCATAGGCTCAGTCACTCCTAACAGATTTATCACTAGCCACCCCCGAGCTAGACCACGGAGCTTTTTAACAAAATCCTTTCTTCTGGCTCAGCAATAGTAGGGATGGAGGTTACTCCCCTCCTCCTGCAGGGTCTCATCAATGGTTTACACGATACCAAGCAAGGAGGACCAACCTAATTTATCATCTTGTATCATAACCTTCTCATCCATTTCCTACGACTAATACACACTCTTTTCACAGTTCTTCATCGAATCCTAGATCTTTCGCTCTTATCTATGCACTCTTTGCATATCTCCTCTATGACCGACATGCTTTCCTTTCTTTCCTTTTTCCAACAATATTGTGTGTGTCCCAAATTCCCAGTCCATGTTCAGGTCTGGAATCCTTACAGATGGGAGGTCCGCCCCATCCCCTCATTAACTCCTGAGGAGGTCTTCCCACCTACCAGCCTGACTGTAATTCATTCTTGGGTCGAAGGGTTGTTCTTATCCTAAGCAATTAAATCCAGCAAAGTACTGGTTCAGTGGAGGTTAACACAACCATTCCTGGTCCCCTTCAACATCTCTTTCATAACATTCATGGTATCTCTTAGCACATCCCCTTTCCAACAATCATGCAACATGTATCCATTTTTTATTAAAATAACAGAGTTTGCATTCATCAACCTTTCATACAAAGGTCCATCAAATCAAACATTCGCACCTTTGAGTTTTCCATAGTTCCTTGGCCAATATAGTTATGTTTACAAACTGGGGGAAACATGGTGTTACAATTCCCTCCTCCTTAAAGGAACATCGTCCTCGATGTTCTATCTGTCAACATGCTATGTATATACAGGAGTAAACAAAATCGGATATGCATGTCTCATGGAATCCTCCATTTTCCACATAGCCTCATCTGGGCCAAAGTGTCTCCACTGTTCCTTGACTTGTGCAATGGTTCGATTGCTGAGTGAGGTTTCCTTCCTGTCTAGTATGCATTGACGTTTTGGCAGGAAATCTCCCTCTGGCTCCACCTGGATCACAGACCAATCAATTATATGATTATAATCATGTACATATTTCTTTAATAATGAAACATGGAAAACATTATGTTCCTTTACTATGGGAGGGAGTGCTAGCCTATAGGCTATAGGTCCCACTCTATATAAGACTTCAAAGGGTCCACAATACCGAGGTTCCATCTTGGCACAAGCTCCCATTCTAAGGTAAATCTTCTTGGGTCTAACTCTGAGATAGACATAGTCTCCTATATTGAACTCTCTGGGGGTTCTCTTTCGGTCGGCGTAGCTCTTCTGTCTATCCTAAGCAATTTTCAGATTTTGTTTTATCTAAATGATTTGTTGCTCCATTTCTTTCAGCATGTCCGGTCCGATTGCAATTCTATCCACTGGATTAGTTCAGCTGATTGGAATATTGCACTGTCTAGCATAGAGGTCTTCAAAAGGGCTCATCTTTAGTGACTCTTGATAACCGTTGTTGTAGGAAAATTCTACCACTGGCAGGTAGTCTTCCCACTTCTTAGGATGATGCATTACATGAATCCTTAACATTTCTTCTAATAGTTGGTTTAATATTTCTTTTTGTCCATCAGTTTGGGGGTGATAGGCTGTGCTAAACAACAATTTAGTCTCAAGACTAGCCATAAAAAAATTCCAAAATCTTGAAGTGAATTTTGTGTCACTATCGGATATAATCTCTCTAGGCATGCCATGCAGTCTGAATATCTCCTTCATGAAGATGTTGGCAATATCTATTGCCTTGCAAGTCGACTTGACATGAACAAAGTGAGAAGACTTACTCAATTTGTCCACCACTACCATGATGACATTATTTTGCTTAGTCGATCTTGGTAATCCGGTGATGAAATCCATGGAAACGGTTTCCCATTTCCATTCTAGAATTGGTAGAGGTTGTAACAACCTTGTTGGGTTCCAGTGTTCTACCTTAACTTGCTCGCATTATAGGCACTTAGCTAGATAGTCGACTATGTCCTTTTTCAGTCCAGGCCAATAGAATTGTTTCCAAGTGGTCGTGATCATTTTTTGATATCTTGAGTGACCAGTATATGGTCTCTTGTGTAGTTCATCCATTATGAAACTCTTCAAGTCGTCACATATTGGAATATACAATATGTTTCTATAGGTCAGGAGGCCTTCGTCGAGCATTTGATAGCCTTCATACTTTATCCTTGTAGGCTCTTGACTTAGGTAAGAGGTCACGGTCTTGAAGAAAGCATATGTTTCTTGTGCACTCCTGATTCTTTCTCTGACATTCGTTTCACAAGTGCTTACTGTGCCAGGTGAATCATTTTCACACTTCTACTAAGGGCGTCGACTACCCTATTTTCCTTCCCTTTGATGTGTTTGATTTCGAAGTCGAACTCACTAAGGAGAGCAATCCACCTAACATGTCTAGCATTGAGTTTTGGTTGATCAAACAGGTGTCTCAACCCATAATGGTCTGTCATAAGTACAAATATCCTACCTAGGAGGTAATGCCTCGACATTTTTAAATCATGGCAGCCAACTCTAGATCATGGGTCACATAATTGATTTCATGCTCATTCAATTTTCTGGATGCGTAGAAAATTACACAACCCTCTTTCATAAGGACTCCTCTGAGTCCTTCTTTACATGCATCTATACACACAAGGAATTCATTATCAGGGTCTGCAATCTTCATCACAGGTGAATGGGTCAGGAGGTATTTCAGTTTCTAAAATCTTTCTTCACATTATGATGTCCAAGTGAATTTAACCCCCTTTTTCTGTAGGGCAGTGATTGGACAACCAATATTGGAAAATCCTTTTATGAACCTTCTATAACATCCTGCTAAGTCCATAAAGGATATGATATCAGATACATTCTTTGGGGTAGGCCACTCCATAATAGATCTGATCTTTTCAGGGTCTACTGCCACCCCTTCTTTAGAAATGACATGGCCCAAGTAATGCACTTGCTTCTAGAAAAAGTCACACTTGCTAAGCTTAACGTAGAGTTGATGCTCTCTTAGTACTTGAAGTACAAGTCTAATATGTTCTTCATTCTCTTCTTTGTTTTTGGAGTAGATTAAGATATCATCGATGAAAACCAATACAAATCTTTCTAGGAATTTGCTGAGTACATTGTTCATCAAACACATAAAAGTGGCGGGGGCATTGGTTAGTCCAAATGGCACCACCACAAATTCATAGTGACCATATATTGTCCTTAAGGTCGTTTTGTGGATGTCTTCATCCTTGATTCAGACTTGATGGTATCCAGAACTCAAGTCAATCTTTGAAAAAATGGAAGCATCCCCTAATTGGTCGAACAAGTCATCGATTCTTGGTAAGGGGTACTTGTTCTTTATGGTTGTCTTATTGAGTTGTCTACAATCTATGCACAGTTGGAGTGTGCCATCTTTCTTTTTCACAAACAAGGCCGGTGCTCCCCATGGAGACACACTAGGCCGGATGTATCCTTTTCCCATAATTTACTTTAGTTGTAGCTTGAGCTCAACTAGTTCAGGTGTACTCATCCTATAGGGTATCCTAGACAATGGCACTGGTCTTGGTGCAAGTTCTATCGAGAAGTCAATCTCTCTTCTCGGAGGTAGACCCGATACCTCTTCTGGAAACATGTCTCTATACTCTCTTAATATGGGGTGGTCCTCTATGTTTGATTTTTCATCCTCAACAGATTCCAACACTTGTATTTCATATAGAGGACATCCCTTTATGCAATACTTTTTCATTTGAAGGGCTTATATTTGTCTCACTCAGACAGGTTTCTGAATCCCTTGGAGGGTCATATTTCCCCCTTCTTCATTTACACATTCTAAAGTTTTATGGTAATAGTCCAACTTAGTTTTATAAGCATCCAAACAATCCATACTAATCAAAAAGTCATAAGATCCTAGGGGAAGTATGTTAAGGGTTGCTTGGGTGGGCAAACTATCCATGATGAATTGGCAAGATGGTAAGACCTATGTTACTTTTCTTTTGGTTCTAGTGGCTAGATGTACCAACCATGGCTTAACATGTCTAACTGGTGGCAATTTACACTTATCAACAGTCTAAGGGGCCACATAACTCAAATTAGAACCAAGTTCAATTAAAATAGAAAGCAGATGGTTGGCGATCATACCTTCCATCTCCACCACTGAAGCTTAGTGGTTGGTTTGTTTATTATCCAAAGCCACATAAATCCGTGGCATGCTCCTAGACACATCATTGACTATGGTAGCTTCTTGGATGTTGTAGGTTCTCCTATTGTTATGCTATCTGTGTGGGAAATCCCTCAACATATGTTCTTCTCCGCAACACCAAAATTTCAAGGGTTCTCTCTTTGGGTTATCAGTCTTTCCTGGGGTTGATCCAAAAGTTTTATTTCCACTCTGGGAGGGGAATTTTTGTTGGTGCACACTTCATGTAGGAAGGATCATTCTTGAATCCTTCCTATAGTTCTTAAATATTGAGAATTTAAACCCCTTCTTCTTAAACCTCAAACTATTATTCTTCTTCCATTCCTCGCGAGGTTCTGTCTGACACCCGAACTATTCATAACAATACCTTGCCTTCTGGATAGTGTTTTCTAAGGTCTTTGGATCGTCAAACTCAATCCTGTTCCGCTAGGTCTGAGGTAACCCACTGATAACTCATTGGAATTTTACCTTTTTATCTTTTATGTAGGGTGCATACCTCAACAGCTCAGGGAATTTATTGATATATTTATCTATGTTGAGTTGTCCCAGCTTGAGTTCATAGAACTCCGTAGTCTTCCCGTCGAAGTATTTCTATGATAGATACTTCTTCTTGAATTGTTTCTCAAATTGTTTCCATGATAAGTCCTTTTCATGGATTCCTTTCACATTCTTAAGATCTTCCCACTAAATGGAAGCCTTTCCATTCAAGTTGAAGATGATTATTCGATCCTTCAAATTTTTATAATAGTCATGAACTCTGAAGTGCTTCTTTAAACCAAGTAGCCAAGCTTCTGCCTCTTCCCCTTTCTAAATATCTCCATTGAAAGATGGTGGTTTGGATTTCTTGAACTCTTCAAGGTCATGAATTTTGGAATGCTTTTGCTTCTTTACTTTCTTATGAGAATGTGAGCTAGTTTTTCTACTAGAAGATCCCTCAGAGTTGCCCGTTCCCTTTCCAGAGGACTCTCCTGATGAGTGTCCTATGCCTCCAGGTTGGGCCTTCCTCGAGGTACTTCTCCCTGTGTGGCCACTTATGGGATCATGTTTTCGTATTTCAGGTGGACTTTGACTTCTCTCTGTATTGCATTGATCCATATGGTTGGTTGCAGGTCCATGCTGCAGCTGCCTCTTTATATCAGATAAGCTCTACAACAAGACTGCATTGATTTATGTTTGTTTCTCTTGCTCCCTTATCAATCTCTCATTGTCAGCCTTGCAGCTCTGTAATTAGGCCATAAGGTTCCTTACAGTTTCATCTAGATCCGGAGGGTCTCCACCACCCTCCTCTTGTCAGACTCTTCATATCTATTATGGGATCCATCCCCCAATTCATGGTCTGTCACCATCCTTTATGCTTGTGGTTTCTCATGATTCACTGACTGTTTGAGTGATGAAAAAACACTTACTATTAACCAACAGTCTATTATTTTATGAACATCATACAATTCAAAATTCTTAAATACACACACACAATAGAAAGTTTTATTCTTTCCCTCAATAAAAGTTTAACCAGACTCTTTAGGGAAATAGTAAGATAGGGTGTGACCCTTAAAAATACTCGAAATATGGTTTTTAAGAAACTCTTCCATGAGCCCAAGCAGTCCAAGTGTTGTAACCATGCTCTGATACCAATTTGTAACACACCCATGGTGGGGCATAAAATTTTGGTTCTTCTTAAGAAAATCAATACCCTCATTCAGGGTATCGATTTCCCATTCTGCTCTTCTAGATCTTTCCACCCACAATCTCCATGCTTCGAACTAAACTCAAAGTTGACAGATACCCTCTCCCAAGTTCTTCGGGTTCTCCCATCCCTCTATACTTGCATATGACCATAGCCTATGACCAGACGCCGAGACAACATGCGCCAAGACAACCACCACGCGAATCCTCCGTAGTGGAAAAACTCCGAAGTTTACGATCCGACACCGCGTGCCCTCAATAGTTTCGACGACCCTAATTCACTTTGGGACTTCGAAGTTTAAGAGTTTCAAACATTCCCATGCCTTTTTCCTCTGATGTACTCCATACCCGAAGTTACAAATCGAGTGCCACGCATCCCTTCGCGATCGACGACCATGAATCACTTCGGATATTAGAGCTTAGGGAGTCTCAACCTCTTCACACTCACTTTCTCCCGGAGTGATTTCACCCGAAGTCGACGATATATCGATGCGTGTCTTCCACAGATCGACGGCTGCAAATCACTTTAGCTCTTCAGGACTCGGGTGTCTCAACCTCTCCACACTTGCTTTTTCTCAGAGTACTTTCACCAGAAGTCAACGATCTGTCGATGCATGTCTCCCATAGATCGACGGTCGCAAATCAATTTGGCTCTTAGGGCTTTGGGAGTCTTAACCTCTCCACACTCGATTTCTCCCGGAGTGATTTCAACCAAAGTCGATGATCTGTCCAACACATGTCTTCCACAGATTGACGGTTGTAAATCACTTCGGCTCTTCAGGTTTCGAGAGTTTCAACCTCTCCACACTCGCTTTCTCTCGGAGTGCTTTCACCCGAAGTCGACGATCTGTCAACACATGTCTTCCACAGATCGACGATTGCAAATCACTTCAGCTCTTCAGGCTTCGGGAGTTTCAACCTCTCCACACTTGCTTTCTCCCAGAGTACTTTCACCCGAAGTTGACGATCTGTCAATGCGTGTCTTCCACAGATCGACGGCTGCAAATCACTTCGGTTCTTCTAGCTTCAGGAATTTCAACCTCTCCACACTTTCTTTCTCTTGGAGTACTTTCACTCGAAGTCCATGGATTTCTGCCACGTATCCTCTCTCTCAGATCGACGACATAGATGGACTTCATTACTCCACATATTTGCAAAGGAACTCACGACTACCCGCCTAACAACTTTTCTAGATCTGAAGGTCATGATCCGACCAATACCGATTTTTTCGCTGATTGATGATTCACGGTGATTGTGGGGCCCCAATGTGCTCGCTCTTTATCAGAGAGCTCAATCTCCGCAATATGAAAAGTACTCGCCCAACCCGGTCTAATTGTGGTCGTTAATTCCCCACCCCGATGAGATCAACGACGTTGATGAATTGCAGGCCGTGAACTAGCACATCCTCTAGTTTCACCTTCGTGTTGTGCAATGATTCCCCACCTTCAATCTCCGTTCATAGATCGACGGTTCACAACGATTGTGGGGCCCAATCTCCGAAATCTGGGAAGTTCTCGCCCGACTCTATCTAATCGAGGTTGTTGAGCTTCTATCCCCAACGATATCAACGACATTGATGATTGTGAGCCTAGAACTAGCATGTCTGCTAATTTCACCTCCGCACTCTGCAATGATTCCCAACCATCGATCTAATCGAGCGGCTAATGTTTGATTCGTCAATTTTAGTGTGTCTTTGAGTTGATATGACCACTGTGATGGGTTTTCCTCCCAATGAATCGTTCACATCCATCTCCTCTGTCAAGTTCCTGATTCATCTATGGTTCTTGTTACTCAGTGAGTTCGGGTAACTTTGACTAACGTGAATTTTGACATTCCAAGTGTCGAACTCCCGAAACTCTGAAACCATTATGATCTAGCTCATTTCGGGCTTAGCACAGGGTTCCTAGATCCAAGTCACATGGACCTTTAGATGACTCTTGTGCTATGATCTCTACTCTTAGCCTGGTTTTTACTAAGGTCATGGGCGCAAGTTCAAGGTCTCTCAGACTACTAGTCTTAAGGAGACGCCTCCCTAACTCCGAGAACTTTAAGTTTTGAGACACAGCAAGGTAAACTCATGAGGTTATCGAGATGGTAGCAGTGCTAAGAGGCCTGCTCCAAATCTGAAGTTGTGAGGTAGCTCCCTGGGGAAAACACCTTTGGGAGTTAAACTGGTGCATATGGTAAAAGAAGAGGCATAAGTTCTTAAGGAAGTCAACGTATACACATATCTTAACCATTTCAATGTAGAAAATATTTATAGAGATGTACATACATGCATGAAACCATTAATTCCCAATTCAATGCATAGAGTATGAAAACACTTATCATAAACAGATAACATGAGACGACTTCTGGAAAGGGTGCCTATTTCCACCCAACCATAGGCTCAGTCACTCCTAACGAATTTACCACTAGCCACCCCCGTAGCTAGACCACGATGCTTTTCAATAGAATCCTTTCTTCTGGCTCAACGATAGTAGGGATGGAGGTTACTCCACTCCTCCCACAGGGTCTCGACAATGGTTTACAAGATACCAAGCAAGGAGGACCAGCCTCATTTATCATCTTGTATCATAACCTTCTCAACCATTTCCTGCGACCAGAACACACTCTTTTCACAGTTCTTCCTCGAATCCTAGAGCTTCCGCTCTCATCTCTACACTCTTCGCAGATCTCCTCTCTGACCCCCACACTTTCCTTTCTTTCCTTTTTCCAGCAAGATTGCGTGTGGCCCGAATTCCCATTCCGTGGTTAGGTTTGGAAGCCTTACAGATGGGCGATCCACCCCATCCCCTCATTAACTACTAAGGAGGTCTTCCCACCTACCAGCCTGACTGTAATTCATTCCTAGGTCGGAGGATTGTTCTGATCAAGAGAAATTAGATCCAACAAAGTACTTGTTCGGTGGAGGTTAATGCAACCATTCCTGGTCCCCTCCACCATCTCTTTCATAGCATTTTTGGTCTCTCTTAGCACATCCCCTTTCCAACAATCATGCAACACATATCCATTTTGTATTAGAATAACAAAATTTACATTCATCAACCTTTCATACAAAGGTCCATCAAATCAAACATTCACACCTTTGAGTTTGTCATAGTTCCTTGGCCAATATAGTTATATTTACAAACTAGGGGAAACAAGGTGTTACACTCTTCACCTGGAGCATACCCATACTCTGTTCTAGGCTACAGGAGAGTCACACTCCTACTCTAGTGTAACTCTTTTGTATAATTAGACAATTTGTTGATAGTCTTAACACTTAGTCATTTAAGCATACATCCATGAAACGAAGACAACACTTGCAAAACAAACAAGAGACACACAAATATAGTACGAGCGGAAAAATATGTGCCTAACAACTGACTACATATTATAATTATGAAACTGTTACAATATGAGCACTATCAACTCTCGGTTTACAACTTAGGAAGAGTCACACAAATTGCCTCACCTCACCAATACACTCATACATAGATTTGTTACACCGAGACTCATCTGTCGTAAAAAATTTCACAACTCCTATGGTACACCCCAGATGTGTTCCCACTGTAGACTCACCATCTCTTCTCTGTCCCAAGAATTCACACAAACTTGTGGTTCTGTCTCATAATTTCCTCACCGAGACCTGCGATAAGACTTCCCCAAAATCATCCCAAAATAAGGTCACCCCAACTCTATTTGCAAAATCACCTTAAGTTAGCGCAATTCCTCCCAAGAGGAGTAACTTGGCTCCTTGAGGGAGCTCGCCTCTCTTCGTCCAAGTCTACCTCAGAATCACAAAGCTAATCTTGATCTCCTTGTTGTGCAAATCTTCATTCCTTGGTTGTGCAATGTGTGCACGTGGTCTTTTATATGGACTCCAAAAGTCATTATCGTGAATTTTCGCATCCTTTGGGTGTATTGCACCCCTTCGCGAACCATCATGCCCAAACGAATTTTCACTCCCCTTTGCGGACCCAGTGCGCCCAAACAAATCTTTGCACCCATCAACTAATGCATCCCTTGGGACCAGCACGTCCCAATCTTGGTGTGCTCCTCATGTCAGTGTGCCCCAACCTCTTTGGTGCACCCCATCTCTTGGTTGTTTATGCCCCATGCTTCTTCTCGTACTTGGGAAAGCTCCTTGGTGTGTTTGCATACCCAAATCCCAAGGCACCCACTTGCCCAACTAGTGCGACTCTTGGATGTCAAAGCAACCCCAAGTTTTGTTTCATATTAAAAACCAAGTTATACTAAGTGAATAAAATCAGTATTTAAATTAAAATTTTTAACTACTTTATACCTATTTTCAAACTTCTACATTTTTCCTATTTTTATGTGTTTTTTTACAACTTTTCCTAATTTTGATTTTAAGACATAGTTTAATAATTTCAATATGTATAATGCTTTAATTAAAATTTAAATTACTTTTAATAAAATAATTTAATAATTATATAAATAAAAAATAATTTAATAATTACATTAATATATAATTTTATTACCTATCACCAACCACTTTGAATGAAGCTAGAGTCATCCTACTCTTATATAAATGTTATATTGTAATTTATTTGTAAATCCTCTTTATCATTAATGAATTAAGTTATTAATTCATCATGTATAAATATGATTAGCATCGTTTTTGTTTTCTACCATAATTTTTCTATATTTTATTATTGAACAACTTTAAAGGTGTCGTATTAAAATTTATATATTTAAAATATATATAATATACAACAGTAAATTCATATATTAATCTCTCGTCCTCTTATATTTCTTTAAAATGTTTTCAATCCTTTATAATATTATGATTTTCAGCATATACTTATTTATAAGAGATAATAAAAATGTATTATATTATGTTAAGGAGACACACTTTGATTAAATACACAAAGTTGTAAAAGGTTGTCTCTTGTAATAATAATAATAATAATAATATAGATTTTTTTTTCTCAATAAAATAATTTGGACTCTACAACCATTTCAATTTCTCCTTTGTCAATAAGAGTTTACATGTAATAAAGTTTTTATATGTTTTGAAGTTTATTTTAATGGAAATGGTTATAATAATTATAAAATATTTTATTTTAATTATTTTTTATGTAGATAAAAGATATATGTAGATAAAAGATACATTACATAAAAGATACATGTAAAGTTTTATATATTAATTTAGTACTTGGTTTATGATTTTAAAATTATATTATTATTATTATTATTAAATAATTTTTTTATATATTATAAAATTTATTTTTATATAATAAAATTGAAATTGAAAATTTTTATTGAAAAATAGTTTTAATTATTTTTAAAATTCTTCTACTCCTATATCAATTTAGTATCTGCTTTATGATTTTAAAATTAAATTATTATTAATATTATTATATAATAAATTTTTTACATATTATAAAAATTGTTTTTATATAATAAAACTAAAATTGAGAATTTGTTTTTATATAATAAAATTGAGATTGAAAATTTGTTTTTATATAATAATAATAATAATAATCTATTTTTAAGGTTATGACCAAGCCAACACATCAAATTGGTATATGAGACCTCTTTGTTTGTGGAACAAGGGATCTCCTCCGTCTAGCAACTTGACTGGTAAAGTCTACGAAGGTATGTATACCCTACTCCCTCTGGATTTGAACCTGTAACCTCTTAAAAGGAAACACATGTTCTTAATAATAAAGTATCACTTTGCATATTCTCATCTTTAGAGATGCAACTCAGCTACATCCTTTCACGGAGATGTATGAACGGGCAAGAAGGGGTAGAAATGGATACTCAAGGTCACCACCCATGCTTGGGTTCAATCAATCCATAAATCTAATTAGACGATCCGCCATCGTTGTTTAATAGTGAAAGCATTAAAAACTTAAAAAAAAATACCACTTTTGAGATAGAAAAATAATATATATATATAAAGTTGTTTTAAGGGTTTGTTTATTTAGTTAAATGATTCGTCCAAAATATGCGGCATGTAAAGAGTTATAAATCATAAGTTAAAATTTGGTCAAATTTCTTAAAGTTACTCACTGTTATTATACATGTGAATGAGTATTCCTTTATCATATCATATGGTTAATAGTTTTGATAACAATAATACTTAGTAGTTATTATATTAATTTTATTATTAAGATTTATCTTAATTTTGGATTTATTATCTTTATAGTTATAGAATATTGAAATTATTTTTTCTGGTTAATAACATTTTAAATGCCACATTTCAATTTCATAATATTAAACATGTAAGGAATTACTAATAAATTTTGTTTTTATTTTAAATTACTCTTTTTATATAAAGTTGATATAAAATTATTTTATTTAAGATGGATGTTAAAATATTTATCAAATGCCACATGTCAACTTTTAAAAGTAGAAAACACCCATTAAAGAAATTATATTTTTTTTAGTTTCAATTACTCTATTTTTCTTTCTCTCTATATAGAATTGATATAGAATTCTTTTACTTAAGATAGATATTGAAATATTTTATTTATGACAAACATTGAAATATTTGTTTGTTATTAACATATTTTTTAAATGCCATATGTCAACTCCATGTTGAGCACGGAAGGAATTACACATATCCTTCATACTAACTTGTAGAAAACACCTTTAGACCCACAAATTAAAATTATTAGATTCTGATTGTTAATGTTATTATTAAAATCTTAGGGTATTATTGTAATATTAATATATACTTGAATATTTATCATTATTATTGTTATTATAATATTACAAAGTATTTATCAATATCATTATGTTATTATTATTATATTATATTAGGTCGTAGTTTAATTGTTCTAATTTTTGTTCTCTTTCCGAGGATATTTTTGAAATAACTGATGCTTAGTTTTTAGGCATTCCATCGACATTTGGACGATTGATGAACTTGAGATGTAAACTTTGAACCCACCAAGTGTTTGATTTACCTTTCCAAGTCTTATGTTGCGAGACTCCTTAACAGTACTGTTGAGCATTATTTAAAGACTTAGTTTTTGTTCTTATTAGAGTGAAAAGGGGATGGAATGTCGTGGTCATTTTGCTATAGCATTTTTTATGTAACATAGAGGATTGTTTTTTATTTACTGTAGCTTTTATGTAACATAGAGGTGCTATATTTTTTTAATTTTCTATAACTTTATTGTAACATAGATGTGCTATTGATATTTTTTGTAGCTTTATTGTAACATATATGTCCTATTGTTATTTTTTTGTATCTTTTTATGTAAGAGATAGGTGTTATTATAAGTTGTTGTAATTTTTGTTTTAAAACAGTATAAAAAATAGAGTTTTTTTTTTTTCTACATAGTAAGGTTTTTTTTAGGGGGAGGGGGAATTATTTTTGTACACATGATCTGAGTTTGTTGAGTGTGATTTTAATTTTCACATAAATCCTTTTATATTGAGAACTTTCATTTGCTAGCAGAGTAGGTTGCTTACAACATTTTATTTTATTTTAAGAAGTAGAAATGACCCAAAATTCAAATGCAGTTCAATACCATATTCCTCTTTTAAGTGGGGAAAACTATGTGTGCTGGTGTGTAAAGATGAGAAATTTGCTCATCTCACAAGATTTATGGGTGCTTGTTTTTGTAGGTTACACAGAGCCAACTGATTAGGATACCTACAATGCTCTCTCTGTTGATCAAAATGCAGAATTGAAGGAGAACAAGAAAAAGGATGTCAAAGCTCTGTTCATCCTTCAAACTGGAATTGACATCATAAAGTTTTCAAATATTGCAGAATGCAGTAAGTCCCATGATGTTTGGGAAACCTTGGAGAAGGCATACAAGAGATATGATAAGGTAAAAGCTGTCAAACTCCAAATTCTGAGAAGAGATTTTGAATCTCTTACTATGAAAGAAAATGAGAGTGTTGAATATTTTATTACTAGAGTTCAAAATATTGTGAATGATATTCATGCTCATGGTGAATCTCTTGAAGATAGGAGGATCATTGAGAAAGTTTTGATAAATATTCCTAAAAAATTTGATCCCGTCACTATTGCTATAGAGGAGTCAAGGGATTTATCATAGCTAACCCTTGTTGATCTATTTGAAAGCCTTCAAATACATGAAGATAGGTTAAAAAAGAATGAGGAAACTCGGGATCAAGATTTCCAAAGCAAGTTGAAGGTTGACGACAAGAAGAAACAATCTTCCACTACCATGAATGATGTGTGTACCTTTTCTTCATCATCAAATAGAGGAGGTAGAGGTCATGCAAGATCCAGAGGAATAGGAGGTCGTGGTAGAAGAAGAAGAAACAACCTTGGGAGAGGCAACTGTCATTGCATCTATTGTAATAAAGATGGTCACCTTGAAAGCTATTGTTTTAAGAAGAAAACAGGCATCACTCAAGCAAATTTTAGTAAATATGTAGGTGATAACTCACAAAATTTGTTTCTCACATGTAACAATTTTGATGCCAAAGATGATTTTCTATGGTATTTAGATAGTGGTTTCTCAAATCATATGACAAGAAACAAAAATCTTCTTGTAAATCTAGATGCAAGTGTGAAGGGAAAAGTAAACTTTGGAAATGATAGTGTGGCATAAGTAAGGGGAAATGGTACACTTTACATAAAAGTCAAGAATTGAAGTATTATGTATATACATGATACTTTGTTTGTTCCAATTTTAAAGCATAACTTGATTAGCATAGGGAAACTAAATTGTAAAAACTATAAGATTATTTTCGAAGGAAAGTTTTGTAATAGTTTTAACAACAATGGCCTTGTTGCCGAAGTTCCTATGATAGATAATATAATGTTTTTGTTAAGTATGGAATGAAGTGTAGCTTGCTTGAAGGCCTCGGTTGATGAGTCTTGGTTATGGCACATGAGGTTTGGGAACCTTAATTTTGGATCTCTTTTTTTCATGCAAAAGAAGAACTTGGTAAGAGGTTTTCCTTCATTCGTAGAACCAGATAATAAGATATGTGAAGGTTGTGCAATAGGGAAGAAACATATAGATAAATTTCCTCATCATCATTTAAGAGAAAGTAAACCTTTGGCCTTAGTACATGAAGATATGTGTGGCCCCATGCAGACCTTATCTCATGGAAAGATTATGTATTTTCTTCTCTTTGTAGATGATTTTTCAAGGATCTCTTGGGTCTATTTCTTAAGTGAGAAGTCTCAAGCTTTTAGTTTCTTTCAAAAATTTAAAGCACTTGTTGAGAAGGAATCGGGGTACTAGTTGAAAGTATTGAGAATTGACTGAGGTGGATAATTCATCTCAAATGAATTCAAAGAATTTTGCAGCTTACATGGCATCAAGAAGGAGTTAACTACTGCATATACTAATAAAAAAAATGTAGTAGCGGAGAGAAAATTCATAGAAATTGTAGAGATGGTTAGATGTATGTTAAAAGAAATGAGTTTGTCAAACATGTATTGGGAAAATGAAATCCATACAACTACATATATTCTCAACAGAAGTCCTACAAAGATGTTAAAAAATTCTACTCCATATGAAGCTTGGTTTTGTAGAAAACCAATTATTTCTCATTTGAAAATTTTTGGGTCTGCATGCTTTGTTCACATTCCTGCACAACAAAGACATAAATTCGATGGAAAATCGGTGAAATGTATTTTCATTGGACATTCAAAAGAAAGCAAGGCCTATATTTGTTTTGACCCACTTACTAATAAACTTTATGTTAGTAGAGATGTTGTAATACCCCAAGGAAGAGCCCCAGTTATATCTATGTATTGTAAACATGTTTTGTAGGCTGGTGAGCCGAGCAATTGTAAGCTGGTAAGCTTATGTGCAAGTTGGTCGGAGAGCCTAGGTGTTAAAGGCCAGGAGCTAGCTTTGTACATGTAATTATGCACTTTGTTAATATAAAAACATCGTTGCGTGTAGACCGACCACGAAGAAAGAGTGATGGGGGACTAAGATTCTACAAGGTTGGGCAAGGGAGGGGGCTAAGTATGTGGGTCTAGGGGCTAAGCTAGGGGGCTTACCTCTAGAGGAATAATATTTTAATATTAATTCCTGAAGACTAAGGTGGACATGATCTGTTTTTGTTATCCTAAGTTCCTGGAAAGGGGACGTAGGCTAAATGGAGTGCATCCAGCTCCAGGAAGACAAGTGTCAACCTAGGCTCATGCAGTTAAAAGTTGAAGCATTAGCTGTATTGGGGGTTTTTCTGGTCATTCTGCCATCCTCAACTTGAGTTCATCCTGTCCATTCTTCCATCCTCCTCCTGAACTCGTTGGCCTCAGACGTCAACCTCTGGTTACCTACGCACAATTAAGAAAACTTCTCACGGGAAGGAGGTCCGCTTTCCATTTCTCATCCGTCGTCTAACACATTGGGGCCTCTACATCTGCCCTCTACATAACCTCGCACATCTGAGAAACCAATCGGGGAGGAAAAATTTGACCTGTGTGTCTTGTGAACCTATCCACACTACAAATCCAAGATCGTGCCTTAACCATTTGGGGTTGCTACCTTATGTTCACCTGAGCCGTGTTGTGTCTTAGCGTTAGGATGTTGCCATTTTTTGATGTCCATAATTGTTCCTGTTGCTGCTGTCACTCGTATGCTAGCTGAATGATGTTGCAGTATTGCTTAGGAGCTGAATTGAAGAAGTAGATTGTCGGGCATGTGAGCAACTCTCCTAGGAGAGAGAGTTTGTTGGGAAGTGAGTTCTCCTAGAAGGGAGTCCCATAGCAGCTACAATACTCTGAGACGTCTAGTCCAGCATATTGTTGAAGCCCAAGGTAAGGGAGGTGTACTGGGTGATGGACTTGTAGTAATGAAGGTGTACTCTCCTGGGGTGGAGCAGGCATGTGGGGAATGAGGGTCTGTGAGATGTGGGCGTAAGTGGCTCCTGGGATAAAAGATCCTTCATGTTGTTTTGTGCAACTTCCTTGTTGTCCTTGCCAAGCCTAGAATCCCCTTGCCCAATAGAGTTTAGTCCTATCTCGGGGGTGACCTACTACTGAGATTGATGAACAACGTGGTCTAAGGCTGGGAGGTTCGTGGAAGGTTTGCAAGCAGTTGGTGGATTTACTCCAGCTAAAAGATAAGTATCATTTCTATGCTTAATTATGTATTTTATGCATGTTTGGGTTACTTGAAATGTATCATGTGCTATGTTGCATGTGGACTTACTGTTAATCTCAATTGCATCTGTATGGTAGTAGTAATTCTATGTTAAGTGTTTTAATTCGATTAAAATGCATGTTATATATCATATAAGATGTAAATTCCGCATGGTAGTTGTTGGGCCCTTCGTTTTTTGGAAAGAATTGTGCAAGTTTTGACTAAGCACGAGTTGCCCAAAACCTCATCAGAGGCTGGGAGAAAGATTAATAGAAAGCAGTTGAGGAAGTCAGTGTGATGCCACCTAGGAAAAAAATGGTTTCTATAGAACAAGAGAGCATGCAAGCCGAGAAGGAATACATAACCCAGCTATATATATAGGGTTGAATATAAGTGTGAGGGGTTGGAGTAGAGTAAGGTTGAGTTAGGTCATGTTGATCAGAGTTGCCCAAGTTTTGGGATTAGTCGTTGATACTTGTTGTAAGTCGAGAAAAGACAAGCAAGAGTCTGTAATGTATTAGAATTGTCAGTTGGAGAGTTAGAGCTCTAAGATATGAGTCCAGATCCAAGAGGTTGTAATGTACCCTTCTGTGCGATTCCAAGTCTGTAAACAGAGAGAGATCTCAAACATAATACAAAGAAGGATCAAATTTTAAAATATGATGTGTCCTTGTTTGGTTACTTATGCATTACATAACTTCTTTATGGCTTATGAGTTATATTTGATGGTTCTATGTTTAATTGTTGCTCGCAACGTAAGTAGGTTCAATTCTTGCATTTACATGGTTCAGATCTGTTAACGACTCTTGCGCAAGAACAAGAATAGGTTTCGAATACTCTATGGATCCTCTTTAGTCTTCTTCCTACCCTTCCCTATCTATCTATCTCAGCAGCACTTTAGGTGAGACTTCTTCTCTTCAGAGGAGATGAAAATGCCAACGCTCTAGACTACATGGTACCTTTTGTGGGTAACCTGAGAAGGACCCTGGTCTGATCAAATCTGTGCCAACAAAATGGTTATGTTGCCATGACCCATGTTAAAAGGGAACCTGTAGGGAGAATGTTGTCTCTGATTCATAGATATGGTATTGATCAATGGTGGGAAAGGAACTGTGATGCCTTCATATGGAAAGAAGCGGGACTAAGAAGAAAATCGTTGGAAAACACTCGTGAAGCAATCTTTTACTCAGAAAGATCAAGCGACCAGTATGAGATTTTCTGGGTTAAATTCCTGGAAGAATTTTTTCACTGGATAAAGAGTCTCCAAGAAGCTCCAGAGTTCCAAGGATGGGCCAAGAATATTTGTGCGTGGGATACCGAAAGGTTAGCAGCACTCCAGAAGCTAGATTGCCCAGTCACCACGCTAGAAGGATACATAATCGAATTTGTAGTTGAGAACCACCATTCTTTCTCACAGACAGAGGAAATTTTCAAGAAAGGTGCAAGGGGAATACTGTTGAGAGAAACCCCCCTGTGGATTAAGACTTTCTTGATGAAGGAGGGGATGTTGATTATGTCCCCAACTGAGATGGCAGCGTAAACACCCTTGCTTGGGGTAGGGCGAGATGGGGTGAGAGTCATGGCGTGAGAGAGGGGAAGGGTTCTTTGACAAATGGGAGGGAAACAACAAGAAAGGGACTCGAGAGATGAGCGAGCCTTGAAGAGAGCTGCCATAGTTGAGAAGTGGTGGCGCGGAAAGATCAAGAAAGCCGTAAGATAGTCCGAAAAGTTGAGGAAAGAAAGTGGAGTGGGAGAAGTAGATGAAAGACAGATGGAAGAACTACAGAGGATGAGAAGATGGGAATGACTGGCCAGTCAAATATTGAATGAGAGGGAAGCGGGGAGAGAAAGCAACCCCCTGGAAATGGGATGAGAAGGAGAAATCATAGAGGAAAGAGAGGAGGAAGCTGACATGAATCTTGGAGGGGAAAGAGAAGATTCAGCCCTAATAACAAAAGAGATCGGGAATCCGACCAAAGAGATTGTCCCAGTGGAAGCTAACAAGACCCCCCAGATCAAAGAAAATTGCCCCGAAGCCAGTGGCGCCAGCCCTGAATCACCCATACCCCAAGTGCCTTTCATACAAACTGTAAGTTCGATACTATCTTCTCATGCTAGTTTAGTTCCAGTACAATTAGCTAATCAGTCACAACCAGGAAACGCAAGTACAAGGAGGATATTGGGATCCCCTGGTAGATTGCAAGCAGGACCATTAGGGTTCATATTGTTACGAACAACAGGATCGGCAATGTCCAGCCATGCAGGAGGCTCAATTGACCGATACCCAGAATTTTGGGGTAAGGGAGATGAAGACATTGAGCAACATTGGTTCTTGTGCGAAGCCATCTGGAGATCCATATGGACTCCAGATGCGAATAAGCTAGTCGATTTCCAAACTACCTTGAGAGGTCGCTCTCTCAAGTGGTACATGAATATCATTGAACCAAGAGTGCCATGGATGCAAGGTCAAGCGTTTACACTTGGCCAGGTACAAATGAGGTTCATAGTAGAATTCAAACTAGCTCAGTTAGAACAACAGGCTCTGTCCGAGTTGCGGGAGATTCAACAGAGAGAAGGCGAATCGGCCTGGGAGTATAGCCAGAAGTTTAAAGATGCCATAGGAAGGTTGGCACATCCAATACATGAAGAACATCAAAGGGAGTGGTACATTTAAGGGTTGTTGCCTCTGACTCGGATTTCTCTAATGCAACAGTGGATAGCCATGTTAACAGACGCCTTGGAATAATCGATGAAGATTGAATCCATGGTGGGATACCCCAAGAGTTTAGGAGTAACTCGACCCCCATTAGATGTGAATATGGCGCAACTACAAGGGCAGATATCGACACTTACAGAAAATATTTAGGAGCTAACGATACCTAGACCAGGACGACCACAGGTTTGGTGCACTAGATGCTATACGGAAGGTCATTTGGTGAACGAATGTCCGTGAATGAGGGGACTGGGATCTCCTCAGAATATGATGGTACCCCCAGTAGGACCTACAAGAGGATTTTCACAAGTATCGATGAACTTACCATTCCATAACCCCACCCCATATCATGCTTTCCTAGGAAGCCAAGTAGCACCAACAACAGAATGTTGTGAGATTTGTCGAATCCACAGGCATGGACCAAGACAGTGCCCCATCATGCATAAGTATTTGACAATACCAAACACAGTACACTGTGAGTTCTGCGCATCCACCATGCATACTACCAATCAATGTAGTGCATTGGATGCACTCGCGGACAGGCTAGACCGAACAACATTTAGGGTGAATGAAAACCCGCAGGGACCAGGAAGAGGTCGAGAAGAGGTCGAGGAGGTGGAGCTGGAGGAAACCTTAGAGGAGGAATAACTGGGGGACGAGGACCAAGAAGATGTTATAACTGTGATGAACAAGGTCACTTTGCCAGATATTTTCCTCATCCAAGGCGGCCATGGTGCTCTCACTGCAGAACCAACGGACATGCAACTGAAGACTGTCCAGAGTTAATCACAAAGTGGGAAGATAGAGTACGACAAAGAGGAACTAACCTTATCAGTTCAAATATCAAGAGGATTTCTAAGGGACAGTTTCCCAATATTAATATCGTTACTCAAGGAGGAGCGAAGACAAGAGCTGATGCTGATACTCTGACTCAGATCCAGAAAGAAACACCTAAGGGAGACAGGTATGACCCCCTAAAGAAAAAATTGTTCTTTAAATATGCCATAGAAGTATTCCAGAATATTCCTAGTCATGAAACACAAGAAACCCCCCCCCAGTCGAATGTTTACCCTAAGATGGCGCAAGTCCTTGCTTCACCCCTTGTACCTAGAAACCTTGTAGTCATACCAAGACAAACTTTTCAACCTCAAAACGCAGTTGACCTCTGGTTTTAGTTGTTCTCTGACATTCTGGAGAATGACCAACTAACAAAAAAGTTGTGAAATGCGCTATACCTAGTCCTAGGGAATGAAGAAACCTCAGAAGCAAGGATAAGGGCCAATATTCTCGAGAAGAGTACTCAGAGAGTGCAACAAAGAAAAGTAAGAACCGGAAAAGAATTTCGACTGGTAGCCCATTTATATGACTTTGAAATTAAGGAATTCATGTTGGACCTAGGGTAATATGTGAACATTCTGCCCAAGAAGACTTGGGAAGCCTTGGGAAAACTGAGACTGACATATTCCCCAATTCAGTTGAGAATGGAAAACCAATATTGTATCTTTCCCATAGGAAGACTGGAGAACGTGGAAATCGATGTAGCAGGTGTAAAAACAGTGGTGGACTTTGAAGTCATTGAGATCATGGGAGACAAGGACCCGTACCTTGCACTACTTGGCATCGATTGGGACTACAAAAACTATGCAGTGATCGACCTAAAGAAATACACCATGAATTTTGAAGTTGAGGGAATCAAGGTAGTTCAACCTTTGGATCCATATGTAGGACCCAGATACACAGAACCAACAAATAATAATATGGAAGGAGAATACCTAGACCAGTTTTACACTGTAATTGCTAGGACAAGAAACGACTATATAAACCCTACTGTGGATGGATCAATAAGTTGGAGAAGTATACAGTCAGCAGATGAGGATTCAGAATTGGCTTTTGATAGTTGGCAACAAGACTCACACGAAACATTATCAAGAAGATGCGCAACTCTCAAAATGACCAGATGGGTTGGGACCGAGGTTAGAGAACAACCAGTATACAATGGCACCTCAGACCTAGACAACTTTTTGCAAAACATGGAGGAGCATGCGAGAGAAGATCAAAGAATCTCGGCACTAGATATATCTTTTTAGAAAAACTCCGCAGATGGTGGGCCACTCATAAATCCATACTCAGAACTTGGGACGAAGTGACGCAAGCTCTCAAATACAGGTTCAGGAATAAGGAGCAGCTGGAATCAGAAATGTAGACGGATTTCCAAGTTGAGCAACTATTCAGTGAAGAATCTAATCCTAGAATGCACATTGAACAGTGCGTGACACAATGGTAGGCTACGAAGATACCCTCTCACTCCTGGGTTCAGGTATTTCCCCATTCTCTAGGCCCAATCCCGAAAGATTGGTTTGTACATGAGGAAACCAGGAGATAGACAAGTGATTGGCAAACACTAGCAGCTCAATTTTGCAAAGACTTCTCATTCACAAGTAAGTACCCTGAACTTGAACTAGCCCTGCAAAATATTCAAGAATGTCTGTTTACAACCAATATTAATAAGAGATCAAACTTTGTAGTGTGTCCCAATTATACCCAAGAACTTCAGAATAAATGCTACTTACCCTCGACTGAAAATCCTATAGAATGCTATTAGATTGGCAAACATTCAGAAAGCCTAGACGAATTATAATAACTAAGAAACCTAGCCATCAAAGAAACAGAGGAACGATGACCCCCACAAATAACCAGAGAACCACCCAAGCCAAGATAAAAAATTCTTGATCCCGAACCCAAAGCCTCAGAGCAGAGCATGATGCTGGATGTTCTGAATTCAAACACTCAGGAACAACAACCTGAGTCTTCTGCATAGGAAGAAGATGCCCGAAGCAGAGAGGAGTAGGAACCCAACAGAAACTAGCAAATCGCCTCACCAAACAAGGGTGAGGGTGCCCAAGAAATCATAGTGCATGATGCAGAAGCACTAAAAGATATAGAGATACCAGATGCACACAATGAGCCAGAATCAACAATGGAGCAGGATACGATAACCATGCGAGATCAAATGGAACAATGTGGAGAATTGATGAAACTATGCATAGCTAGAATAGAGGTTCTGACTCTTTTTCCAACAGAGCTAAGGTTGAGAATCGCACCAGTCCCACCAATGGAGGAAGAGGTAGAAACTCGCTTTGACCATTCAACAGGCAGTGGAATTCCACTACAGTGGCGAGTACCCACCGACGCAGCTATTTCATCTGTCGACCTGGTACAGTGGCCAGCACCACACTTATTTGGCCTAATCAGGGCATCCACAGACCAGTTGGAGCAGAGGCTCCAGGAGGCCGAGAGATCCTTTGAGATCACAAGAAAAGGACAATTCGTGGAGCACACATACAAAATGTAGGAATCACATGACACACTCCAAGTCCAACGCAAATTGGAAAAAGTGCAGGCAAAACTTGTAGAAGCTTGGTCGAAGATTAGGAAGCTTGCACCTGAACTACCCGAGGCCAGTGGCGTAAGAGATCCAGAGAAACATATTGAGTTGTTACAGGAAGCATGGATGCAACTTTCCAATCGCACTGATCAACTCCAAGTGAATCTGCAACAGGTCCACCAGGAAGCGAAACACTAGCCTCAACAACTCCAAGAACAAATGCAGAAGATAATATTGCAAGGCAATAATGCCAGATTAGCACTGCACAAGCAAACAACGGACTGCACTAAAATTTTTAAATAAGTTAGCGACTGGATGGGCATCATCGCTCGACGAAATCATGTTTTAGAGGAGGTCCAAACAAACATCCATGTGTTGAATGAAGAAGTTGTGGTCACATTGGACCCTCTAGAGCAACAACAAAAGTTCGACTAAATACACTCTATGAGACACAGTCCGTAGCCAAGAAAGAGCTACATGATTTTCGACCAGTAATTCAACTGCATATATGCAAATGCATCAGGTCGACGCAACAACCGATCTCGAGTGGAACTTGTTGGTTGCGGCCAAGCCAAAGGAGTACAGAAAAGAGACAACACAACAGTTCCTTGCAGAAGCATCACTCCTCGCCTGGAAATGGCAGGACAAAGTTGAAATCTTTCAAGGAGTAAAGCACCGAGCCTTAGAGTTGGTAGATGAATTAGGCCCTTCATTTGAGGAGGTAAAGGAAGAAAAGGCACAAACAAAAGATCCCAAAGAAGAAGAAAATGCGGACAAGGGAAAACAATAGTTTCTCCTGGAGGATGTGAAAGAACCAAGCACTTGACTCGAGGACGAGTCAAGGATTGTGGTCGGAGCCTGCTGGGCCCTTTGTTTTTGAGAAATAATTGTGAAAGTTTTGACTAAGAACAAGTTGCACAAAACCTCATCAGAGGCTGGGAGAAAGAGTAACAGAAAGAAGTTGAGGAATTCAACGTGATGCCACCTAGGCAACAAACGGTTGCAACAGAACAAGAAAGTGTGCAAGCCGAGAAGGAAGACACAACCCAGCTATATATATGGGGCTGAATATAAGTGTGAGGGGTTGGAGTAGAGTAAGGTTGAGTTGATTCATGTTGATCAGAGTCGCCCAACTTTTGGGATTAGTCGTTGATACTTGTTGTAAGCCGAGAAAAGACAAACAAGAGTCTGTAATGTATTAGAATTGTCAGTTGGAGAGTTGGAGAATATGAGTCCAGAGCCAAGAGTCTGTAATGTACCCTATTGTGTGATTCTGAGTCTGTAAACAGAGAGAGATCTCAAAGATAATACGAAGAAGGATCAAATTTTAAAATATGATGTGTCCTTGTTTGGTTACTTATGCATTACAACACTTATTTATGTCTTATGAGTTCTATTTGATGGTTCTATGTTTAATTGTTGCTTGCAAAGTAAGTAGGTTCAATTCTTTCATTTAGATGGTTCAGATCTGTTAATGACTCTTGCGCAAGAACAAGAATGATTTATGAATTCTCTATGGATCCTCTTTAGTCTTCTTCCTACCCTTCCCTATCTATTTGTCTCAGCAGTGCTTCGGGTGAGAATTCTTCTCTTCGAAGGAGATGAAAATTCCAGTGCTCTAGACTACACAGTACCTTTTGTTGGTAACCTGAGAAGGATCTTGGTCTGATCAAATACGCGCCAACAGTAGCATTAACCGGTCTCTGGAGGGTCGAGGATGTTACAATTTGGTATTAGAGAATGGCTACAACACTGAGCTTGGATGGGCCATGTTAGTGGAAGTTGAAGCAAGAGTTTTGGAAGGATTTGTTGTCGAAATGGACAAAACTCAAGTTTTGACCCAAGGTTTCAACACTGAGCCTGAATGGGCTGGATAAGTGGTCATTGGAGTCAAGGTTCAAGTGGAAATTGTGTCTGGAGGACCAATTTCGAACCTCAAAACCTTCTTGAGTGCCAATAAGTTACCTTGGCCATGTTGCGAAGATCAAGGGGAGTAGCGGTGTCATAAAACAATGAAAAAAGTGGTATTGGGCCTCAGAGTAATGTGGACCTTAGGATCTGTTTGGGAGAAGGAGAATCCTTCACTATCGTCATATCTGGTAATGTTTCAAGGCAGTTAGCCGTGAATTCCTTTGGAAATCCGTAGATTAACAGAGTCTGTTCTATGCCATAGGATTTGTTTGGAAGGAAGGGAAATCCCTTACGACCATCAAATCTGGGGAAGGTGCAGAGGAGCTAACCCGGAGGAAAGCGCTCCGGGCAAAAGCGAGCGTAGAGGAGTTGAAACTCCTTAAGTCTGAAACTCCAAAGTGACATGCCATGGTGATGACACTTGGTTTGACATGGACACATGGGTTGTGTGCCACGTATAAGTGGGTTTGAACTCGTGGAACGTTGAAATTCCATTTGGAATGTGATGCGTGTCACCCATCTGAATGGGCCACGTATTAGCTGCTATTATTCCGCCATGTGGCTTTCTGTATGAGCAGGTCTAGTGGGGCTGATGTTACGTAACGTAGTTAAAGGTAGGAGGACCCACACTGGCATTGATCACAATAAATTAAGATTGACAACCAGGTGGCATTGTGGGGATCCAAGTTGCACGAGAGTTAATTCTCCAAGGAAGTTCCACAATCCAAACCCTGGTTTCACCAAGGGGTTACATGTCAGCATCAGAATAATTGCAGGATGAAAGGAGGGTTACTCCATACCACTGTTGCATGCCCCCGCAATTGGAAGAGCGCTCAACGATGTGACGTAATGACGTCACCAAAGGTGATTGGGAATGTTTGGAGATTAACGGTTAGGGATGCACGGATGTGAAATCCTATGAAGTCCCAAAACTAAGACACCTAAAGTTCCATAGTGAGTGTTAGTCATCGGATGTTAGGTAGACATGGACTGATGATATACCCTACTTCGCGAGTTCGGTAATCCAGAACTTTGAGAGATTGTTTTGTGGTGCTTTGAAATCTTCCAAAGTCGAAGTCTCGAGTAAACACCTGGTGATCTAGCACTTGGTCATGGCCCATGATCACATGGATTGGGGACTGAGAGAAAGGGGCTAGTGCCCGAAAAATGATTATAGAGTAGAGAAGAGCTTGGAAAGAAAATGAAATCTAAACATTTTCTTAAATCAGATTGGTCTGAATGTGTAAACTAGTGAAGTATTGAATAAGTTTCAAATGCTTCTCTTCTTTGAGTTTTTGAGTGCAAGCAGTGCAAATTGTCTGCAAAGAGTGAGTTGACAGAGGTAAGTTAACCTCAGAGAATCTTAGGAGAGATATCGTTGAACCTTCATCAACAGAAGTGTAAGGAGTGCACAATGTTAGAACCCTATATAATAGGGAATCAATGTTCTGAATAATATTTATCTTTTTCAGGCATATGTGTTTGCTCATGACGCATGGCGAAGGCGGTAGAAAGCGATCGACACTCACCAAGCATAAAGTGAGTACCTACGCACGAGCTTCAAAGCGAGTTCCGATGCATTTTTAGCCAAAAATTGTGAAGTGGTTTGAAATGGAAAAATTTGACTCTTGTGGGTCAAATGCAAAGTTGGGTTTATTATCCCAATTTGGGTTTTTATAATCTGTGTTTGGTGAATTTAGCAAAAAAAAAATTGGCTCCTCGGCCTTTGCAATAATGCATAGTTTTATGAAAAAGTTGACAAATATTTTTTTCCAAAAAATAATATTGGCCTAGGACCAACCTCTGAATGCTCGACACCAAGGATAAGCGCCATTTCATGCACCAACAACAAACACACAAGCCAGCGCCAACACCAAACTCCAAAGCCCAAGCCTTGGGCTCACTTCATCGAAACACTTTGCAGCTATTGGCATATATCAATACCCATGTGTATTCTCTTCTCGTGAATGTGGGATATTGCCCACAGAAAGTCGAAAAATATATAAAACAAAACTTGTAAACCCTATGTCAGGTGTTGAACCAGATTAAAGGTGTCAAACGCAAGGAAGCATGCATGCATAGAAGGTTATGAGGTGTCAAGGGATACCATCGGGCCACATCTGGTTAAAGCTATGGAATCATTAAATCCCCATGCGCAGACAGTCAAGTAGTCATCTCAGCAACTTTCTCCATTATCATTCAACGCTCAGCACTGAGTCGCTTTCCTTGAGTGAAGATTGTTCACACCTCCAATCAAATGTATGGGCAAATATACATTCCAGAAGTAAACTGGATTCTCATGTGTCTATGCCTTGCAGTTACCATTGGTTTCCGAGTTACGAATATGATCGACCATGCCTATGGATTAGCTGTTATAACTGTGATGTTTGTTACGACTTGCTTGATGTCTTTGGTGATCATCATTGTATGGCAGAAGAATATTCTTGTAGATTTTTCCTTTTTGGTAATTTTTGGATCTATTGAACTCCTGTATATCTCAACATGTCTGATCAAATTTCTTGAAAGGGGGATTGCTACAAGACGAATCCAGCAGAAAACAATATTCCTGAACACACAAAGAGCTCAATATCCGAGACTTCTCCTGGCCAACAGTGTGTTGATGGGGCGTACAGTCCCTCCAATCTTGGGACATGGAGTTCACCAGATGCTAGCAATCCTCACATTGCTAGAGGCATTAAGGGATTCATAGAGTGGCCAAGGGGTATCCAAAGGAATAGTCTGAAAGCCAAGATTTTGGAAGCAAAGATGGAAATCTAGAAATCCCAGCCGAGACATGTTTTAAAACAAAGGCACTAGGAACTGCAATTTTCCAGAGAGGAGCACTGCATAAGGAGAAAAGTGATCTTCTACCTGAGACTGAACTCTTAGAGATTAGAAAACTAGAGTCTCAATGTTCACGAATGAAATTGTCTTCTCCACAATAGATTATTGGTAACCTGGACTAAGTGATTGAAACAGAGTCAGGCTCAAGAGGTTGCATCTGATGAGCAAATCTGAAGATGATGATAAATTTGGCAGTTGCAATTTTTGGATAAATATTTCTGCTAGTAAACTTTCAGAAGGGTTTCTTCTTTGGGGTCCAAAAGGTACACATATCCATTATGGATTCTACCCTTAAATCTACAGATGCATCTTCGTCCGTTGGCATAGTTTACAAAACGCGTCGAAAAACTGCTTCTGACAATGAGGATGCCAAATCTTCTGGATGCCCGAAAACACCAACGAGAGATAACATAAATTTGGCATCTCCTTCAAGTCCGCTTCTAGTTGTATCAGATATTGACTCTGAGTAAGCCAACGATCATATGTCTTCCTGAGACGAACTCCGACTGCTTGAAACTTGTTGTCCTCGCAATTTTCTCTTTCTCCTGACCATTCGATGGCAAATTTGAAAGGAACCAATACACCTGGCAATGACAAAATCGACAAAGAGAATTAGATCCAGATTATAAGGCGAAAGTTTAGTGAATAAAAGCTGGGACGGTTGAGCATATTCAGGGACATGTTGCAGTGCTCTACGTGTCGACAGAGATGGCAGAGGAATTTAAATGTGCAGATTAATGATCAAAGGTATTTGTCCAAGTGGTTGAAAAGGAGCACTAAACATTTGGCAGTGAAACAAAATATCAGGCTTATACACAGTGGTCAATCTACTACACTTGTCATCAATTTTATAATGCAGTCATAGGAGGAAAGACAACAAGAAAAATATCATCGCTAGATGTCGAGGCAGTAGTTACAATTGTAAATTTCCCTTTAATTTGCTGTTCGATTCGTTTTAGGTAACAATTGACATGTGTAAATCTTGGTAACTATTTTCTATTTTCAGAAAACAGAGGTAGATCTCGAGTCTTGGAGGACAGATATCAATTTTTGTATTTATGCATATGAAAAAGACAGTTCGAGGGTTCGACTGGGCTGAGAGGAGAGGGTTTAGACCTGTGTGAGAGGTTTTGACCTGAATTTTTAATTTTCTTTGCTGGAGCTGAGGGCTGTGCTTGGCCAGAAAACTTCTTTCTGTTATTTTAAATGATCAATCAGTGATGGACATGTTATTTTTTCTACAGGATTCTTGTGTGGATGTATTGGTGGTGTTTTTTCTCTGTTAAAGTATTTTCCTGTCCTCTTTCCACTTGTTTTTCAATTCTTATTGTCAGAAGAAAGTACACAGAGCAGAATTTATTGGCAAATACTCTGCATCTGTCCTTTTGATAATCTTTATGTTATTCATCTAAAAAGCTCAGTTAAGGAATTCTTAGCTGCTCCTTTGCCTGGCTTTTTCCTCCCCTATTTCTTCCTCAAATCGACATCATAAAAACTTATTTTGATCCAATATTTCTGCTACCTTGCCCTGTGTAAGAGATTTGTCCAGATCTGAGAATGAAACACATGTTAAAGCGTAGACCCCATTTTCCCAATGGCCCTCCTTGCTGTCCCAAAACGACCATTTAAAAACCCCAACCCCATACTTTCATTACGTTTATAGCTAGCCTAACATCTGTCCTATTCCATACTAAGTTAATTCAGAAAGAGAGATCCCTCTCTGAGTCTTGGAGGGCTAGATCCAAGACTCGAAGTGGTTCGAGGTTACCTCTGTGATTGCCTCCGCAGCCTTAGGCAAATTACAGAGCACTAACACACAGGAAGAACTCTGTGTTGAGTTCAGAAAGAGATAAAGTCACTGAGAACTCTGTAGGGCTATGCCAGGCGGGCATCGACCAAGTGCAAGTGTGCACAGAGAGAACTCTTTGTCGGGTTCGGGGAGAAGAGTATCAGAGGAAGATACTCACAGAGCTATTTAACACTCCATAGAAAATGCTCAGCAAGGTGTACTTTGAGAAAATGGTTTCTAGGAGGGCACAAAGTTTTCCTTTGAAAGGAAACATAAGGGTCGAGACCCTTAAGAGACTAAGTAAACCAAAAATCTCAGAAGAGATAATGTAAGGAGTGTGTGGGAGAAGGACTCATTCTAACTCCTAAAGCTCAGAAGAGATAACTCTTATGAGAGTGAAGATGAGATCCAAGAGGCAGACTCATAGGAGAAAGGTCAAAGGCCAAAGCCTTTGAACACTGAAAAAATATTCCAAGGTGGAAGAAGTCAAAATCTCAGGAGGAGGAGCGACAACAGTCGTCAGATCGATTGTGGGGAGGATCCTAAACCATTAGATCAGTGTCCAACAGAAAAAAGGAAGCGCAAAGGAGAGGAACGGATCCCATCCGTTAGGTCTGAGCATGAAGGACCAGCACCCGTTAGATCTGGAGGTAAGCGCACAAGACTTAAACCTTTTGTGCGGAGGAGAAGTGGACTTGTCAAAGTCTCGAAGTCTTGAAGTGATTTGGGATTGTCCATCATCAAGAAGGAAATGTGTCTTAAGATCCACAACTTCAGAAGTTTGTGGACAAGGAGGAGGAGAAACAGTCGAACTAAATCTTGGCCATTGATCTAAAAGTGGACATGTGGCACCAGATTTGGAACTCTGGGTACGGAGCACTCCGGAGGAAAGCAGAGGATGAAAGACCCAAATTCCCAAAGGACATCTCGATTGTTTATCAAGGAGGAGGTCAAAGGACCATTGATCTAGTATTGGTCGGAAAGAGTTGAAGTCTCGAAGAGAATAAGGGTCATTGATTTGGAGAGGACGCGTGGCAGAAGATCTGTCACTCTAGGAAAATTCACTTCGGATATTTGTGTGTGTGGAGACATGAGAACTCCTGAAGGCCAGAGAGACGGAGTTCATCAGAACCATCTGATTGTTGAGGACATGTGTCATTATATCTTCCACTCCGAAATATTGTCATATGTGGAAAAGAAGATAGTTGAGAGTTGAAACTCTCGAGGGCTAGAGAGCCAGAATCAACCATAGTCGTTGATTTGGAAGGGAGCTACGTGTCGACAGATCATGTAGATATGGAATCGTGTGTGGAAGGAAGAAAGAAGGTAAAGGGGAGATAGATAGCAGCCGTTGATCGCGGATCATCGCCAAGGAATTGGAGATTGACGAACGAGCTAGACTACAGGGCCAAAAATTGTTCAGATGCTAAAAATATGAGAGCGGGCCGCAATTTATACCACAGTTTTAACAAAGTGATGCATGGAAGCTCGAGGTGAATTTCTGGGTGAAAAGCGGGTTGGCCTAAAACCACTCTTTCCCATGCCCGCAATCACATTTTTCCATGAGGTCATAGCCCAGGTTCATATGAAGGAAAGGGCTAATGAAAAGGGGATAGCGCTTGAAACTTAGAGTTTTGTAAGCACGTAGGAATAGCATGCGGTTCTGTCAGGACCTGCACACAGAAGGAAAGGGGACCTGTGTAAGATTAATAGGGGTCTAGCAAAGGCCCGAAGAGTCAATCCGACTCAGCACTTTGACAGATCCTTTGATTAGGAGGTCAGCAGACCCCAATAAGGTAGGGGCATTGAGTCGAAAGTGCTCAGGGAATAAATAGTCATGTACAATGAATACAATGAGAGAAAAAGAAGATTCAAGAATCTGGGAATAATTGTAGACTTCTGGGATCAACAAGGAAAATTTTATAGGGAGAAAGAAGTTGTTGCAATTTCTGTGGCAGCAAGTCTGTTAGGGCTTGTTGGGTCAGCCAAAGGAAATAATGTTTGCATGTTTTCAAGTGTTGTTGGTGATGTTGTTGCATAAGGAGGGAAGAAATAGATATCTGAAGTGTTGGTTATAAGTTTGATAAAAGAAGCATGAAAGATTCTACTGCCATCAGACTTTGAGGTAGTATAAAATTTATTAATGGCAGCCATGCAGGTATGAGTTTTTATTACTCTTTTTGCATAATTGTTGAAAGGAAATTTAGGTAAGAATTTCCTCAGCTAGAGTTATTTTATAAAATCACGTGATTATATTATTTGAATGCATACCACTGGATGTGGTAAAGGCTGGAGGCTTGTATTAATTCAAATCTTTTTAGCTTATGAATGCACACACTGACATAGTAGAATGTCATGTTAATTTGGTTGTGGGGTAACAACCAAAGATTTAAAAGATAATAACTTCTTGTAGGAATGAATGCCAGTAAGCTAGTCATGTATGAGACCAGGACTTGGTTGGATAGGGCAAGGTACGGATATGGAAAGGCTATGAGCCACAGAGGTACTAAAAGATTCCAACTTTTAAATAAATCTTGGGCTTCAACCTTTTTGCTAACACTAATGAACACCACAAAATTATATTCTTGGTGTAGTGATCAGGTCGAAAGGAAGGCATCCAATTAATTGGGAAGAAAATAGGAAGTGTGTGGAGAATGTGTCAACACATTGGTCAGAATTCCAACTTATGGATGGTGAGATACATGACTGAGATGAAGATAATTATGTAATTCAATGCAAGGTGCACTGAATAAGTATGCATTGAGAATTGCACTCATACATAGTAAGTGATAGAATTGTATATTAAAAACAATAGTTGAATGAGTTTTTTAAATACATGCATATATATTATTGCATGGAAATAATTGTTACTAACAACTGAAATGTTGTGAACTCATGAAGATGAGGATATTTGAGGAGTTGCTAGACATTGCAACAGGAAAGTTGCAAGTCAAGTAGTCCCATGAGCATTGACTACATGAATTTTTCTTGTTCAGAAGAAGAAATAATGAACTTATTGTTATTAATTATGAACATGCATATGCGTAGAATGACGAGTCATTCTAGTTTATTAATTGTTAGATAATTGTGATGAATTGCTAGGTGCGGGAAATTCTAAGATCACTGCATAAGATTTTGTACATATTGCAATTGAATTATGATGTACATGAAATATTGACAATTGTTGGCAGTATGAAAGATGAAGCCTTGCAAGAAAATGGTATGCAGTTTGGTGCTTGTGGAAAACCACAAGGAAGGTTGCATTCCTAATATGGAAACAACCAAGAAGAATTATGAAATGTAATTTCATGTTTTGGGGAAAAAGTTGAATTCCTTTTTGAACTAAGTTGGAGTTCCTAAATGAATTATTTTATGTTATCTCATGATAACTGCATGTGGGTGATGCAGATGAGATGATGTTGATAAAAGTTAGAATGTTGACTACAAAGAGTAGCTCGGGGAAGATGTTGATTGGAGACCTCTGAGGGAAGTTGTAACTCCTTGAGCCGCTGTGCTCCAAGACTTCCGGTCCAACTTGTTGCTGAAGCGCAAGGAAAGGGAGGTGTAACAACCGATGGCTGTGTGATAGTGAAGGTGCACACTCCTGGGGTGGGATAGGCATGTGGGGAAGAGAGATAGTTGGTTGGAATGTTGTTGGGGTTTGGTACCTTGGCCTAGACCGTGTTGATATGGAAGCCTTATCAATCAAAATATAAGTATCAATTCTCTATTTATTGTATGCCATGTATCTCGTAATTCATATATAGATTATAATGTTATTAGAATTGCCTGTATATATATTACATGTATGTTCTAATGTTTCTTCTGAATGAATAGGTGTACAAGCAGAGTGTTTACGTCTATGGAGTCATAGCACTGTTGAGAGTTTATCAATGGATGGAACATCATGGATATACAACCATTCGGTGCTTTCAATGAGGTTTAATTGAAGCATGTAACAAGGAACAATAAGATGAATTCTTTCCTGAAGAAACTCTATGGAATAGAGAAATTGAGTTTCAGTTGTAGTATGGATACTAGAATTGGTGCTTGAAAGTAAAGTTGGATAATGGGCTTCCAATAGCTGAAGCTTGGAGATTTCGAAGAATTTTTGAAATATATATGTGTAAGTAAGTTGCACTTAGAACAGTGCAAAAATAAGGGGAGGGTATTGTAATACCCCAAGGACGAGCCCTGGTTATATCTATGTATTGTAAGCATGTTTTGTAGGCTGGTGAGTCGAGCAATTGTAAGCTGGTAAGCTTATGTGCAAGTAGGCCGGAGAGCCTAGGTGTTAAAGGCTAGGAGCATGTTTTGTACATGTAATTATGCACTTTGTTAATATAAAAACATCGCTATGTGTAGACCAACCACAAAGAAAGAGTGATGGGGGAATAAGCTTCCACAAGGTTGGGCAAGGGAGGGGGCTAAGTATGTGGGCCTAGGGGCTAAGCTAGGGGGCTTACCTATAGAGGAATAATATTTTAATATTAATTCTTGGAGACTAAGGTGGACATGATATGTTTTTGTTATCCTAAGTTCCTATAAATGGGGACGTAGGCTAAATGGAGCGCATGTAGCTCCAGGAAGACAAGTGTCGACCTAGGCTCATGTAGTTAAAAGCTGAAGCGTTAGCTGTGTTGGGGGATTCACTGGTCATTCTGCCATCCTCCATCTGAGTTCTTCTTGTCCATTCTTCCATCCTTTGCCTGGAATTATTGGCCTCAGATGTTGACCTTTGGTTACCTACGCACAGTTGAGAAAACCGCTCACGAGAAGGAGGTTCTCTTGCCATTTCTCATCTGTCGTCTAACCTGTTGGGGCCTCTGCGTCTTCCCTCTGCATAACCTCTCACATCTGAGAAACCAGTCGAGGAGGGAAAACCTGACCTGTGTGTTCTGTGAACCCGGTTTTATCCACTCTACAAATATGATATCGTGCCTTAACCGTTTGGGGTTATTGCCTTGTGTTCGCCTGAGCCGTGTTGTGTCTTAGCGTAAGGTTGTTGCCATTTTTGGTGTCCATAAATGTTCCTTTTGTTGTTGTCACCTGTATGTTATCCAAATGTTGTTGCAGTATTTCTTAGAAGATGAATTGAAGAAGCAAGTTGTCAGGCCTGTGAGCAACTCTCCCAGGAGAGAGAGTTTGATGGGAAGTGAGTTCTCCTGGAAGGGAGTCCCGTAGCAGCTACAATACTTTGAGACTTCTGGTCCAACCTGTTGCTGAATCCCAAGGTAAGGGAGGTTTACTAGTCGATGGACTTGTAGTAATGAAGGTGTACTCTCCTGGGGTGGAGCAGGCATGTGGGGAATGAGGGTCTGTGAGTTGTGGGCGTAAGTGGCTCTTGGGATAAAAGATCCTTCCTGTTGTTTTGTGAAACTTCCTTGTTTTCCTTGCCAAGCCTAGAATTCCCTTTCTTGGTGGAGTTTCATCCCAGCTCGGGGGTGACCTACTGCTGAGAGTGATGAGCATGGTCTAAGGCTAGGGAGTTCATGGAAGGTCTGCACGCATTTGGTGGATTTACTCCAACTAAAAGATAAGTATCATTTCTATGCTTAATTATGTATTTTATGAATGTTTGGGTTACTTGAAATGTATCATGTGTTCCATTGCATGTGGACTTACTGTTAATCTCAATTGCATCTGTATGGTAGTAGTAATTCTNNNNTGTGGACTTACTGTTAATCTCAATTGCATCTGTATGGTAGTAGTAATTCTGTGTTAAGTGTTTTAATTCGATTAAAATGCATGTTATATATCATATAAGCTGTAAATTTCGCATGGTAGCATGTGAGATCGGAAGAGC